>JASANB010003753.1:0-55007 GCA_030248155.1 Sabatieria punctata
TTTTTTCACAATAAATTTCTTTTTCACACACTTCTCAACTTTTTCATAACCTCTGAGGGAAAATTGAAAAAGTTGAGAATGTGTGAAACATGAAAGTTTTGAAAATTTCAGACTTTTTCCCAATTTTTTTTCACAATAAATTTCGCTTTTCACACACTTCTCAACTTTTTCATAACCTCTGAGGGAAAATTGAAAAAGTTGAGAAATGTGTGAAACATGAAAGTTTTGAAAATTTCAGACTTTTTTCCAAATTTTTTTTTTCACAACAAATTTCGCTTTTCACACACTACTCAACTTTTTCATAACCTCTGAGGGAAAATTGAAAAAAGTTGAGAAATGTGTGAAACATGAAAGTTTTGAAAATTTCATACTTTTTTTTTCCAAATTTTTTTTTCACAACAAATTTCGCTTTTTCACACACTTCTCAACTTTTTCATAACCTCTGAGGGAAAATTGAAAAAGTTGAGAAAGGTGTGTAACATGAAAGTTTTGAAAATTTCATACTTTTTTCCAAATTTTTTAGAGGAAATTAAATTTTTTAATTTTTTTTTTTTTTTTTCACAACAAATTTCGCTTTTCACACACTTCTCAACTTTTTCATAACCTCTGAGGAAAATTGAAAAAGTTGAGAAATGTGTGAAACATGAAAGTTTTGAAAATTTCATACTTTTTTCCCAAATTTTTTTTTCACAACAAATTTCGCAAAAAAAGATAAATTATTTTAAATTTTTCACACACTTCTCAACTTTTTCATAACCTCTGAGGGAAAATTGAAAAAGTTGAGAAAAGTGTGAAACATGAAAGTTTTTAAAATATCAGACTTTTTTCCAAATTTGTTTTTCACAACAAATTTCGCTTTTCACACACTTCTCAACTTTTTCATAAGGAAAATTGAAAAAGTTGAGAAATGTGTGAAACATGAAAGTTTTGAAAATTTCATACTTTTTTCCAATTTTTTTTTTTTTACAACAAATTTCGCTTTTCACACACTTCTCAACTTTTTCATAAGGAAAATTGAAAAAGTTGAGAAATGTGTGAAACATGAAAGTTTTGAAAATTTCATACTTTTTCCCAATTTTTTTCACAATAAATTTCGCTTTTCACACACTTCTCAACTTTTTCATAACCAAGAAGTGGACCCAAAACATGTGTACTGTTTAGTGCAACTCAGCTTACAACAGTAGCATTTGCGATTTTATTCCAATTCATAACCAAGAAGTGGACCCAAAACATGTGTACTGCTTAGCGCAACTCAGCTTACAACAGTAGCATTTGCCATTTTATTCCTAGATGAGCTTGAAATATGGCAATGCACCATTCTGGATTTTTTACGTTCATGCTGCAGCCAGATTCCAGATTGAATGGTGCATTGCCATATGTCAAGTGCCTATCTACTATCAGTCCATTCTGAAGGGATACAAATCAGAGATTAGTAAGCCAAATATGATGTTGGCTATGTCCAGATTACTGGAATCATAGACTGTCATACCTCTATTGCATTGTGGATTCTTTAGAAATTGTGCTGCACCCTACTTCAAGCTCATCCAGGAGGTACCATTTTTCAAACCCGTTCTGGAATCTGGCTGCAGCATGAATGCATGAAACATGAAAGTTTTGTAAATTTTTCACAACAAATTTCGCTTTTCACACACTTCTCAACTTTTTCACAACCTCTGAGGGAAAATTGAAAAAGTTGAGAAATGTGTGAAACATGAAAGTTTTGAAAATTTCAGACTTTTTCCAAATTTTTTTTTTCACAACAAATTTCGCTTTTCACACACTTCTCAACTTTTTCATAGCCTCTGAGGGAAAATTGAAAAAGTTGAGAAATGTGTGAAACATGAAAGTTTTGAAAATTTCATACTTTTTTTCCAATTTTTTTTTCACAACAAATTTCGCTTTTCACACACTTCTCAACTTTTTCATAACCTCTGAGGAAAATTGAAAAAATTTTATAAATGTGTGAAACATGAAAGTTTTGAAAATTTCATACTTTTTTCCAAATTTTTTTTTTCACAACAAATTTCGCTTTTCACACACTTCTCAACTTTTTCATAACCTCTGAGGGAAAATTGAAAAAGTTGAGAAATGTGTGAAACATGAAAGTTTTGAAAATTTCAGACTTTTTTCCAAATTTTTTTTTTCACAACAAATTTCGCTTTTCACACACTTCTCAACTTTTTCATAACCTCTGAGGGAAAATTGAAAAAGTTGAGAAATGTGTGAAACATGAAAGTTTTGAAAATTTCATACTTTTTTCCAAATTTTTTTTTTCACAACAAATTTCGCTTTTCACACACTTCTCAACTTTTTCATAACCTCTGAGGGAAAATTGAAAAAGTTGAGAAATGTGTGAAACATGAAAGTTTTGAAAATTTCATACTTTTTTCCAAATTTTTTTTTCACAATAAATTTCGCTTTTCACACACTTCTCAACTTTTTCATAACCTCTGAGGGAAAATTGAAAAAGTTGAGAAATGTGTGAAACATGAAAGTTTTGAAAATTTCAGACTTTTTTCCATTTTTTTTTTTGTCTACAAATTTCGCTTTTCACACACTTCTCAACTTTTTCATAACCTCTGAGGAAAATTGAAAAAGATGAGAAATGTGTGAAACATGAAAGTTTTGAAAATTTCATACTTTTTTCCCAATTTTTTCACAATAAACTTCGCTTTTCACACACTTCTCAACTTTTTCATAACCTCTGAGGGAAAATTGAAAAAGTTGAGAAATGTGTGAAACATGAAAGTTTTGAAAATTTCAGACTTTTTTCCAAATTTTTTTTTTCACAACAAATTTCGCTTTTCACACACTTCTCAACTTTTTCATAACCTCTGAGGGAAAATTGAAAAAGTTGAGAAATGTGTGAAACATGAAAGTTTTGAAAATTTCATACTTTTTTCCAAATTTTTTTTTTCACAACAAATTTCGCTTTTCACACACTTCTCAACTTTTTCATAACCTCTGAGGGAAAATTGAAAAAGTTGAGAAATTGAGACTGAAAGTTTTGAAAATTTCATACTTTTTTCCAAATTTTTTTTCACAACAAATTTCGCTTTTCACACACTTCTCAACTTTTTCATAACCTCTGAGGGAAAATTGAAAAAGTTGAGAAATGTGTGAAACATGAAAGTTTTGAAAATTTCATACTTTTTTCCCAATTTTTTTCACAATAAATTTCGCTTTTCACACACTTCTCAACTTTTTCATAAGGAAAATTGAAAAAGTTGAGAAATGTGTGAAACATGAAAGTTTTGAAAATTTCAGACTTTTTTCCAAATTTTTTTTTTCACAACAAATTTCGCTTTTCACACACTTCTCAACTTTTTCATAACCTCTGAGGGAAAATTGAAAAAGTTGAGAAATGTGTGAAACATGAAAGTTTTGAAAATTTCAGACTTTTTTCCAAATTTTTTTTTTCACAACAAATTTCGCTTTTCACACACTTCTCAACTTTTTCATAACCTCTGAGGGAAAATTGAAAAAGTTGAGAAATGTGTGAAACATGAAAGTTTTGAAAATTTCATACTTTTTTCCCAATTTTTTTCACAATAAATTTCGCTTTTCACACACTTCTCAACTTTTTCATAACCAAGAAGTGGACCCAAAACATGTGTACTGTTTAGTGCAACTCAGCTTACAACAGTAGCATTTGCGATTTTATTCCAATTCATAACCAAGAAGTGGACCCAAAACATGTGTACTGCTTAGCGCAACTCAGCTTACAACAGTAGCATTTGCCATTTTATTCCTAGATGAGCTTGAAATATGGCAATGCACCATTCTGGATTTTTTACGTTCATGCTGCAGCCAGATTCCAGATTGAATGGTGCATTGCCATATGTCAAGTGCCTATCTACTATCAGTCCATTCTGAAGGGATACAAATCAGAGATTAGTAAGCCAAATATGATGTTGGCTATGTCCAGATTACTGGAATCATAGACTGTCATACCTCTATTGCATTGTGGATTCTTTAGAAATTGTGCTGCACCCTACTTCAAGCTCATCCAGGAGGTACCATTTTTCAAACCCGTTCTGGAATCTGGCTGCAGCATGAATGCATGAAACATGAAAGTTTTGTAAATTTTTCACAACAAATTTCGCTTTTCACACACTTCTCAACTTTTTCACAACCTCTGAGGGAAAATTGAAAAAGTTGAGAAATGTGTGAAACATGAAAGTTTTGAAAATTTCAGACTTTTTTCCAAATTTTTTTTTCACAACAAATTTCGCTTTTCACACACTTCTCAACTTTTTCATAACCTCTGAGGGAAAATTGAAAAAGTTGAGAAATGTGTGAAACATGAAAGTTTTGAAAATTTCATACTTTTTTCCAAATTTTTTTTTTCACAACAAATTTCGCTTTTCACACACTTCTCAACTTTTTCATAACCTCTGAGGGAAAATTGAAAAAGTTGAGAAATGTGTGAAACATGAAAGTTTTGAAAATTTCATACTTTTTTCCAAATTTTTTTTTTTCACAACAAATTTCGCTTTTCACACACTTCTCAACTTTTTCATAACCTCTGAGGGAAAATTGAAAAAGTTGAGAAATGTGTGAAACATGAAAGTTTTGAAAATTTCATACTTTTTTCCAAATTTTTTTTTCACAACAAATTTCGCTTTTCACACACTTCTCAACTTTTTCATAACCTCTGAGGGAAAATTGAAAAAGTTGAGAAATGTGTGAAACATGAAAGTTTTGAAAATTTCACACTTTTTTCCAAATTTTTTTTTTCACAACAAATTTCGCTTTTCACACACTTCTCAACTTTTTCATAAGGAAAATTGAAAAAGTTGAGAAATGTGTGAAACATGAAAGTTTTGAAAATTTCATACTTTTTTCCAAATTTTTTTTTTCACAACAAATTTCGCTTTTCACACACTTCTCAACTTTTTCATAAGGAAAATTGAAAAAGTTGAGAAATGTGTGAAACATGAAAGTTTTGAAAATTTCATACTTTTTTCCAAATTTTTTTTTCACAACAAATTTCGCTTTTCACACACTTCTCAAGTTTTTCATAAGGAAAATTGAAAAAGTTGAGAAATGTGTGAAACATGAAAGTTTTGAAAATTTCATACTTTTTTCCAAATTTTTTTTTTCACAACAAATTTCGCTTTTCACACACTTCTCAACTTTTTCATAGGGAAAATTGAAAAAGTTGAGAAAAGTGTGAAACATGAAAGTTTTGAAAATTTCATACTTTTTTCCAAATTTTTTTTTCACAACAAATTTCGCTTTTCACACACTTCTCAACTTTTTCATAAGGAAAATTGAAAAAGTTGAGAAATGTGTGAAACATGAAAGTTTTGAAAATTTCATACTTTTTTCCAAATTTTTTTTTTCACAACAAATTTCGCTTTTCACACACTTCTCAACTTTTTCATAAAGGGAAAATTGAAAAAGTTGAGAAATGTGTGAAACATGAAAGTTTTGAAAATTTCATACTTTTTTCCAAATTTTTTTTTCACAACAAATTTCGCTTTTCACACACTTCTCAAGTTTTTCATAAAGGAAAATTGAAAAAGTTGAGAAATGTGTGAAACATGAAAGTTTTGAAAATTTCATACTTTTTTCCAAATTTTTTTTTTCACAACAAATTTCGCTTTTCACACACTTCTCAACTTTTTCATAAGGAAAATTGAAAAAGTTGAGAAATGTGTGAAACATGAAAGTTTTGAAAATTTCATACTTTTTTCCAAATTTTTTTTTCACAACAAATTTCGCTTTTCACACACTTCTCAACTTTTTCATAAGGAAAATTGAAAAAGTTGAGAAATGTGTGAAACATGAAAGTTTTGAAAATTTCATACTTTTTTCCAAATTTTTTTTTTCACAACAAATTTCGCTTTTCACACACTTCTCAACTTTTTCATAAGGAAAATTGAAAAAGTTGAGAAATGTGTGAAACATGAAAGTTTTGAAAATTTCATACTTTTTTTCCAAATTTTTTTTTTCACAACAAATTTCGCTTTTCACACACTTCTCAACTTTTTCATAAGGAAAATTGAAAAAGTTGAGAAATGTGTGAAACATGAAAGTTTTGAAAATTTCATACTTTTTTCCAAATTTTTTTTTCACAACAAATTTCGCTTTTCACACACTTCTCAACTTTTTCATAAGGAAAATTGAAAAAGTTGAGAAATGTGTGAAACATGAAAGTTTTGAAAATTTCATACTTTTTTCCAAATTTTTTTTTCACAACAAATTTCGCTTTTCACACACTTCTCAAGTTTTTCATAAGGAAAATTGAAAAAGTTGAGAAATGTGTGAAACATGAAAGTTTTGAAAATTTCATACTTTTTTCCAAATTTTTTTTTTTCACAACAAATTTCGCTTTTCACACACTTCTCAACTTTTTCATAAGGAAAATTGAAAATGTTGAGAAATGTGTGAAACATGAAAGTTTTGAAAATTTCATACTTTTTTCCAAATTTTTTTTTTCACAACAAATTTCGCTTTTCACACACTTCTCAACTTTTTCATAAGGAAAATTGAAAAAGTTGAGAAATGTGTGAAACATGAAAGTTTTGAAAATTTCATACTTTTTTCCAAATTTTTTTTTTCACAACAAATTTCGCTTTTCACACACTTCTCAACTTTTTCATAAGGAAAATTGAAAAAGTTGAGAAATGTGTGAAACATGAAAGTTTTGAAAATTTCATACTTTTTCCAAATTTTTTTTTTCACAACAAATTTCGCTTTTCACACACTTCTCAACTTTTTCATAAGGAAAATTGAAAAAGTTGAGAAATGTGTGAAACATGAAAGTTTTGAAAATTTCATACTTTTTCCAAATTTTTTTTCGGGCGGCTCACCCACCGGCTGCATCGTAGACACATTACACTGTGTGCGCATCAATCGATTGACATCGCGCGGCTGGAGGAATTTGGTTTTCGTGTGTCTCCGTCTGTCGATGATGCTGAATCCAAATGCATTGTTGACAGCTCCTAAAATAAGCTCTGACTACTCTGCTACTGTACACACTGGTCTACTACCTTTGGCCCAGTGTACTAGCGAATTGTCTCCTGTGGCATCGCCTTTCTTTCGCAGCTCTGTCATGGAGAGCACAAAATCTCTGAGCACCGACGCTGCACGAAACTGCACAATCAGTCGTAGATTTGTGAATTCGACGCCCAGACCCATCAGAAAGCTAGAGAAGATTGTGAGATGTTTTCACACTCTTCTTCTGAAAATGTACATACCGTATGTAGGTCGTGGAATAGACCACATTTTTGGCGAAGAATGATGAGATCAGCATGTGCTGCTTGTTTTTCATGACACCGTGTCGCTCCATGCACTCACGCATCCATGGATTCATATCTTCTCTGCTGATGGTGGCGTGTTTGTAGATCGGAGGGAACGAGTCGAACTTGTGTCGCTCATTGGGTGCTATGTTGGCGTCCAATTGGCAAAATCCTTCGATTTGTCCCAGAAATACTTGGTCCAGCGCCTCCTGTTCAGTCAGAGTCCACTGGTGAATATGTGGCCCATAGGGAAATTCGTTGCGAATGAACTGTTGGACATCAGTGTTCTGTCGCTTCATTTTATCCCATTGACAACCTGAATCAAAAGAGACTAGAAGAATAAGACTAAGCAAAATAATAATTACCCCAGATATAGTATACATCATGCCCAGCTTTTTTCAAAAGATCCAACCGTTTCATTGTCTCTCTATACTGCTCGATCATTGTTCGTTTTGTGCCGATGAAAATTTGTTGGTTTTTCTCTGGGGTCTGACATTCTGCACACAAAACAGACAGTAGTAATCAGCAGCAAGCAACTAGATATTTATTACCTTCGCAATATCCATGGCTGAAGCCACACTCCAACATTTCCAAACACATCGAGTATTGGCGCCCAGTGATTGAATTTTTGAAAGTCACATAGCCATCAACCTGTAAAAAGACAGTTTTTCCCTGCTGGCCTACTACTGTAGTGTACCTTAACCAGTCCTGTGTCAATTTTTATCCATTTCTCTCCATTGCTGTGCGCCGCGTGTCTCATTGGTACTGGAATGTGGTTTCGCGATTCAAAATAGCAAATCCACATCACTGCATTCTGCAGTCTTGGTCCCATAAACTGTGGCTCGAAATTGTTTTCGCAGCGCCGAATATAGTAGTGCCCGATAAACTGATCGTGCATCAGAGCGCCACCGTACCTAGAGAGTATGTACAGCATGTAGTTTGCCCAACAACAACAACACATACATATTGTTTGCATCAAATCCCACGATTCGGCGACTGATTTTCGGCTCACTGACATTGTGAAGGTTGACTCGAGTCACACCGGTTTTGCAGTAGCGGGTGTAGATCATAGCTGCAAATAATATTATTGTAATACAACAGGAAAAAAAAAAACAGCTCACAGGGTCCGCCCAGCAGATTCGACTGCAACAGTTCTCTCAATTCTCGCTGAGGCAAAATGAAATAGTTGTCCACTGGATCCTTGACAAACTTCAGCGCAAGATGCAACACTATGCTCGGTAGACTGCAGTGGTATTGCAACAGGTCGATTCCTGTAACACATAGTACATAGTAAGCCTAACCAAAATTGGTAATAGAATACCAAAGTTGTGATAGAGAACCAAATTCTTTTCAACAGCTTTAGCCAGCGGTACAATATCACCCTGAAACAAAACAAAAAAATAAATTTTGAGCCAAAAAAAAAAATTCCTCTAAACAAACCTCAATATAGTCTGTGAGAATGTCTCGAACGCTGCTCAGTCCAGCTGCTTCCCACTGTTGGCGGATTTGTGCATACAATTCTCTGCCGGTCAGTGGTCGCTGTTGTAAGCCCATTTTTCTCAGTGCCACCTGCTCATCATTTTCGCATTTGGTCAGCTCTAGTTGAAATCTTGTCCAGTCAGAGTCTAGCTGGTTCTTGCCAGTCAGTTTGTCGTAGAAATGTTCGTACTTGGGCAGCGCCATTTCCAAACTGTCAGGTCCAGTTAGAACACCATATGGAAAAAATTTTTTGTTGTCATCGCCACCACTGTCACCGTGAACAACGCGCAACAACTGTCGCAAACTCATTTTCTGACCCAAGAAATTCATATAGTCGATCCTATAAAAATAATAAACCTACACTGTACAAAAGAAGTTGTTTGGCTACCATTTTGTGTGAGCGCTGCTCAATTGTATGTATGATGTTGCAGTTTTCTTAATGGCCTGCACCGGTGGATCGTAGGCTTCCAGAGCAGCAAAGAGGCCGGCATTTCGCAGCAATGGCAAATCGTACCGAGACGAGTTGAATCTGTAATAGTGGAGAAGTCTGCATCAATTAGCAGCAATAGCTGCAACAGCATTACCCCAAAATTACGGTCTTTGTGATGTGTTGTTCGATTCGCTCCAGCAGTTTAGAGTAACGCCATTCCCAGTACTGCTGTTGCTTGAATCTGGCCTGACTCAGCCGTTGCTCTATTATGTCGATGTAGGGCTGGACTTCCGATCGCAGCTGTGCAGTGAGTTTTCGGTTATGGTCCAGAATCGCCTGAACGAAGTCTCGCACAAATCGGTATGGTTCATTCTCATCCCGAACGAATATGTGCACTTCGTAGTCCAGTGTGCTCACAAATGCAATCTAAAAACTGGTGGAGCTTTTTACACAAACAGACAAACACTTTTATTAGTACCATCATAGTCTGATGTTCATCGCTGTAACTGTAACTGGTTGTATTTTCCACAGATTGCTGCTGCGCTTCTTCATTCAGCAAAAACGACTCCTGCAAATTATTATTATTAGTTTTTACAAACATCAATCAACTTACAGTGTCAAAACAGATGAAATTCTTTGTGAGCAATGGACTGCTTGGATATTTCATGTGTCGTGGCAGTAGAGGAACTTGGACTTCGCTGAGCTGTTCAATTAGATTCAAGCGTCGTTTGAAAATTCCTTCTTTGCACCTTTCCACCAGACCAGTCTCACTGGGGCTACTACAGTTGGGTTCGAGTGCAGCACGACAGATCCGTTGCACACTGTGGGTGTGCAATTGATATCTGTTCAAAAATTCGTGATGACAGGTTGTACACATGTGGCAGTCGAGGAAATCGTTCACTTTTACTACCAACTTGTACATACGACTGCTCTCATTGAACTGTAAGGCAGCATACTGGCTAAAGCTCAAATCTTGAGTTCGTTCCACACATTTTTCTGAATTGTACAAACAGATTCCAAAACCAAGTGCACTCTCTAACAGTTTGAACAGTTGCTCATTTCGAGGGCTGATTCCATTCGCCACGATAGCAGCGCAAATGTTTGAATCAACTTGACTCAATACCATCCGACGCGCTTGTGCCACTACAGTACGCGCTTTGCGGGCATCTGGATCTTGAAAGCGTACCAAGCAACAGCAAAGAGAAACCAAACCGAGAACATCTTTGGGTTGTTGCAGATTGTAGGCTATGCCCATTTGATCGAGTTCATTTTTGTCCTCAGAATTTGCCAACACTCGCATTTCCTTCTCAAAATCCAGCACAGTTCGAGTCGTGCTTGTTGCCATTGTTGTTGCTAGTTGTTGTTGCTGCTGCTGCTCCTTGCTGTGGGGGCATGTAGTAGTTCGATGTTTGTTCAGTTCACTGTTGTTCTTGAATTTAGCTTTACAGCTGGAGCAGATATACGAATTCAGATAGTTATTTAAGTTCAAAATCAGTTGGTAAGCATCCGAATCGAACTGAACATTCAGACTGTTTTTGTAGTCGTCGATGGTGCGGTGTAGGGGTCGTTTCGTGTCCGAGTCAAAAATACAGATCTTGCACCCCAAATATTCGCTCAGTCGTTTGAAGAGAGTGGGATTGGTTGATCGAGCGCCGTGGCTCAGCGCGCCGAGCACTGGTTTGGGTAGTCGCCATAGAAATTTCAAAGCTGTTGGAACGACGTCTCTGTCTTTGCGCAGGCTCGGTTCTCTGAACTTGACCACGCACAGCAACAGGGAGAACGCCATAGTTGCCTGTTCCATGCTCAAGTCGAACTTGTGCATCAGTTCCAACAGCTCGTGCGTGTGGGTTCTGACAGTGGCGGCTAGTTGAGCACTGAAGTTCATCACAGTTCGTGATGCCATTTCTAAAATTTTTATTTTTTCAATCTTCCAACAACACAACAATAATCACGCGCGCACAACAAATAAAGTTACTTCTCAACAATTGCTAAAGCAAATTCAATGTTTGTCAGCAGAGCTATGGCACCTGGACTAGTATTCTCATGCTCGCCACTATTTCTCATCGCAAATAGATGTGGCTCTGCAAAAACATAATCTTTCTCTATTTCCTCTAAAATTTCTTTGATGGTCTCTGAGTTTAAGAGTCTATAGCAATTGGTTAAGCTAGTATTGGCACCGGGGTGAAAGTAACGATTCGGTTCATCGGAGTGCAAATGGACTGACACAAAACCTAACCTAGGCTGCATATAGAGACGGTGAGTCGGGCGAAAGTACTTTTTTAATAAATTTCTCAACTGCTCAGCTACAAATTCTGGTGTTAAGCGATTCGAAATTAGATTAACATTCTCAAAAATTTGAATAGGCAATCCTTTAGGTGCAAAAACATGATCGTCTATTAAAGGATGGTAACGTTCGAGCAAAGTGGGTAAGCTATCGTCGTTCTGCTGCGCCACTTCTACAGCCTCTGCTGTTAGTCCGCCACCTTCTTTCAGCGCTTGACCAAAATCGTCTATCGCCTGTTGATAATCGGTGGCAGCAGGTGGCGCAGTTGTGGTGCTAGCATTGCGACAATGTGTCGCCTAAAAAACAGGCGATTAGAGATTGGCTTAACAAGAAGACAGTACCTGTTGACCGAGTGTAAGCAGTCGGTCCAATTGCTGGTATCGTTGTGGATTGCTTTTGTGCACGCGAACAATGTGTGCCGCTAAATCGTTCTTTTGCGGGAACTCATCCGAATTGCACAGAACGCACACGAACCGATATTCGCAGCTATGCTCGCAGTAGCGCATAATGTGCGCGCTTAAATCTCGTTGACATTTTGTGCAGCTCATACTAAAAATAAAATCGTTTTAACACTTCTTTAAAAAACAATAATCAAACGCGCCCAATAAGTAAAAACTGAACAGAGCTAGTATAAACACCTACATAGTACTGTAGAGGTGCGAGAAAACTTTCTTTCAAGTGTAGGATAGCGCAAATCTGTACACAGGAATCAGTTTGTGAAACCAGCTAGCAGCTTTATAAAGTAGTAAGAAAAACCCTATGTAGCTGTGCATTAAGCGTAAAGTTGCTCAACCGTAGCCATTGTTAGGCAATTTGAGAGCAAATTTTCAGTTGGCGAGCCAATAGATGGGCGCAAAAACGCAATCGGGAAGAAGCTCAAAACTGCAAAACCTTAAATGAAAGAAGCAGATTTAATTCGCAACTAAAGTTACAATACAGAATATCGGTCACTAAAATGATCTAGGCTAGCTTTGCATGCCTGATCTTTAATCACAAATTTTGCCAAACTTTGACGTAATTTTTTATCCTGTTCCTCCGCGTTATCGAGCATAACACCGATAAGATCCTAAAGAGGAGTAAAAGTTAGAGACAGAATTTTACTTTTCATACATACTTTCGGTGGTGTTTCGCGTTTCGCCTCGATGAATTCTTTCAATCCCAGCTGGAAAAGAGAAAAAACAGATTATCATTTTGAGAAAATATGACTTACAGTTCTATCCTTAAATGGATTGATTCTTTGTGGCAGTGTCATGCTTTCAGACAGTGTGGCGCCACAACGGCAAAGCCATCGATATTCTAAGTGCAAAATAAAAAAAATTGTTTACATGCTGCAAAATTTGTTACTTACCATACTCGAAACCGTTAAACTTTAGGATTGACCAGCAGCAATCGGCTGTTGAGATGTATCGCTGACAGTGTGAGCACAAAATTCGCTGACACATGGCTTACTAGACTCTGGCTGTTGTTGAGCAAGCAAATAGGGGGCAGGAAAAAAATATGAATATGGAAAGAACCATACTGAGAGAGAAGATTGAAAAATATCAACGTTTATCAACCTTTCACCCAAAAACCACCTATTTTTTGTTGGCGTACATTGGATTTTCAAAAAATTCGTTTAAGATGCATCCATTTTCTACTTGTTCAGGCGCCTGTTCGCTATTGTTGTTGAGTATTGATGGTTGTTGGTTCTAGAAAAGAAGCAGCTTAGTACTAGAAAACTTTTGTATAATATTTTACGGCAGTCGCAGCTCCTGGTGGTGGTGGTGGTGGTGGTTTTTTGTCGCTGCTGCTAGAGGTTGTTGGTTTGTCGTCATGGTCGCTATCGCTTTCGCTGCTGCTACTGCTATCACTGCTGCTACTGCTGCTGCTGCTGCTGCTGCTGCTGCGATTTCCACTGCTTTCGCCGCTACTGCTGCTGCTGCTGCGATTTCCACCGCGTTCGCTGCTGCGACATACAGGGGTAGCAGCGCTCGTTATCCCATCGTCCCGCTGCTGCAGCGCAACCAGTGGCAAGTTTATTTGAGTGCCAATCGAACGCGAATTAATCGCAGCACTCGAGGTGTTTGTGGAGTCGATTAAATGGAGACCCAATCGCTCCAGAATCAGCTGGTGAAAGCAGAGCGTTCTGAAAAACACACAAGCCAGTGTACTACTACTACTACATAAAGAGAAAGAAAGATCAAACCGAATGAACAGATTTCTGAGAATTTTGTCGTTGGGCACCTGTAAAGCAAAAAAAAATTTCACCAATTGCACAAATTGCATGTACTGTACATCGTCGGGCTGCAGAGGAAGAGGCATCGGTGTTTGGTTCGCTGGTGGTGACTTGCTGCGCTTTTTCTTCGTTTTTTTCTCGCGCTTTTCTTTTATCTTTCTCGCCAGTGGAGACTTTCGCTTACTCGTCGATGGTCCGGGAGATGCATTGTCGCCGCCAGCAACCGGAGGACATTTGCGCTGTAAAAGAGAAGATAATATTATGTTTAGGTTCTATCAAATTTACCTCCCCCAAAACCTGACACTCGTCTCGCTCGGCTTGCTGTCTTCGACCATGTTTCGTCAGCTGGAAAGAAATTGCATAAACAGACAAAACTAGAGTATACATACATACATTGCATCCGGACAGTATCGCATCCAAATTCGGTTTCCTATCCTTGTGCGTCTTTAACACGTGATGTGCTAAAGTGTACATGTGTTAAGTGAATAACTATACTGTAGCACCAGCCAATTGGTACCTAAGTCGGCTGAGGTCGGAAATTGGTCCTTAAAACAGATTGGGCATCGCCAGTTTGTCTAAAAAAAAACAGCAGTTTTTAGTATATAAAACTAAATCTACTTCTACTTCGCAGTCGTGCGCTCTTTTCATCGCTTGTGTTACGCACAGTCGGCCACATTTGGCACAGGTGACTTTCTTCTCACTCATTCTCACTCGACCGATCGTCTCGCAACAGCAGCAGCCTATTGTTGTTCAAGCACACACACACACTCCAAAGATAAATCTGTTTGATTTCTGTTTTGAGAAACAGAATATAAATCATGGCAAAAACAGCACTACTAATTCTGAGCAAAGTTTATGCAATACGTCAATTTGTGCATGAATTTGTGTAGAGCAAAATTAATAATCAGACGTAATTTTAACTAAAATTTAGCAAACGTAAAATTTAAGCAAAATTTAGTAGAGCTAAATGTAGCAAGAGCAAATTTTTAGTGGGCGTTCAATATCTGTAAAAAGAAAAAGAATTACCGCCACCAATTCATGCACATTCTAAAATCGCTGTCTTTTCGCAGAAAAGTATGGGTTGCTCTTCGTGCTGCTCGCATATAAATCGCGCTGAAGGTCTTTCATTTCCTGGAAGCGTTTTAGCTCCTCCTCGAGTGCAGCCAATTTCGCCTGGTCCGATTGTTTCGCTTCAAAGTAGGCTTCGATCGCCTGAAATTTATATTTGATTGCAAATCACCACTATCCCCCTTCTTCTCTATCTAACCTCAGGATAAGCCCGTCTCAGATTCTGAAAACACTCGAGCGGCATCGAGACTCGTTTCGCCCAATCGACCGGCCGGTAGGATATCTGTAAAAAAATATCAAAGTTTACAAGGAAAGACTAAAAAAAAAAACAGACACTCACTTCGTTTGTTGTCGGATCGAGTGCTTTCAGATGCTCGCCGATGTTTACATAGGTGGTGCTTTTCGCTGCTGACACCCAAAAGCTCAGCGTAAAAACGCTTTGCTCGCGAAAACCCGGTCCTAGAAAAACGATTGTTTTCGAGACAGAGTCTATACTACACTGTATATACTACATACCCAGTTCGATATGTTTCGATACGGTGCCCTGCTTGGGCTTGCTTTCTCGCTCTCGCTTGCGCTTTTCACGTGTTTTCTAAAATATGTAACTATTCTGTCCGCATGTACATACTGTATAGAAACATCGCTCCAACTATTTTAAAGAAAATCAAAACATTTGCGTGAATTTGAGTAAACAAAAAACTCCTTTTTGAATCCTTTGAGCCAAATTCTTGTTCGAAATAAAAAACCTTTTGAACTACACTGAAAATTCTGTTTACCAGGTACGTAGTGAAGCAATAATTTCAAATTTATTCTCTGACTGAAAGAGAATTTTTGTTGCCTAAGTAAAATTTGTTGCCTGACTGAAAGAGAAATTTAGTTGCCAAACTAAAATTTGGAGCCTGACTGAAAAGTAAATTTTGTTGCCAAACTAAAAATTGTAGCCTGACTGAGAGAAATTTAGTTGCGTAACTAAAATTTGTTGCCTGGCTGAAAGAGAAATTTTGTTGTCTGAGTGATTTTCCAATTCTAAAAATCTTTTGTACCAAATTCTTGCTTGACTGAAGCAAAATATCTCAAATTATTGGCCGACTAAAAGAGAAATTCTCTAATTCTAAATTTTTTTTTGTACCAAATTCTTGCCTGACTGAAAGAAAGATTTTGTTGTCTGAGTCCAATTCTAAAAATCTTTTGTACCAAATTCTTGCTTGACTGAAGCAAAATATCTCAAATTATTGGCCGACTAAAAGAGAAATTCTCTAATTCTAAAAATTTTTGTACCAAATTCTTGCCTGACAGAGACAAAATCTCAAATTATTGACCGACTAAAAGAGAAATTTTTCGATTTATTGCCTAACTAAAGTACAAATTCTTGCCTGACAGAGGCAAAATCTCAAATTATTGACCAGCTAAAAGAGAAATTCTCTAATTCTAAAAATCTTTTGTACCAAATTCTTGCCTAAGAGAAGCAAAATCTCAAATTATTTGCCGACTAAAAGAGAAATTTTCCGATTTATTGCCTAACTAAAGTACAAATTCTTGCCTGACAGAGACAAAATCTCAAATTATTGTCTGACTAGAAGAGAAATAAAGCACTAAAACAGAAGAATAATCCTACTAAGTCTTCGATCAGCTCCTTCTCCATGAGCTTCTCCAGTTCTTCGGCCTTCGCATCGGTCTCGGGTACTGTAGTCGTCGAGTGGCTACAGAAAGCCATTATTTTCTCGAAGTTTTGGAAGCGAAGTTTGGGTCGTACAGAATGAGCTGGAGCGCTGGACGCGCGGTTTAAATAGATGTTTTTTGATCACGTGATTTAAAAACTGGAAGTGTAGAGTCACGTGACCAAAAAGTATTTAAGCGCACCGCCTGCGTCACTTTTACCGATTTGTTGCGATTTTTTGCGGTTGTATCTTCTTCTTCTTGCACCAAGCGAAAGTAAGACTTTTACTTAGCTTAGAATAGAAATTTTAGGCAAATAAAATTCTAGACTAAAAAACTTTTTAAATAAATTCAGTGTTCTTGACACATTTGCAGACAGACAGAGTTACTTGCAATGCAGGGTGCGGAAGATATTTTGCATTTGAGTTCTTTGTCATTTAGTTGAGCCAATATTTAAGTGCAACACTTCTTCCTTGAGTTGGAGACCCGATAAGTTAGTCAAGCCTGCAAACTTTTTCTATGTCACCGTTTGTGGACGATTGCACGTAGGGCAAATTGCCTCTGTAACAAAACAAGTTTTTGGTAAGATCAATTGCCCTAACAAATTTTATTGCCCCAGACAAATCGCGTATGAGGCAAAACAAGTTTCTGCAATTCTCTCGCTTTTGACAAGGTCTTCTGACGACAACACACCCCAATAATTTTTATTGTCCCATTCAAATCGCCTCTGAGATTCGCACGTAGGACAGCAAACAAGTTCCTTGACATTAAGATCCGATAAAAATCGAGACCATAAAGCTCTAACTATTCGCATGTAACGCAAAATTTTATGTCTGTGTCGAATTCTCTAGGCCGAAGAAAGTCTAACTCTTAAATTTGAAACTTTCTAATGCTACTGTACTGTATGTTTGTACAAAGTATTAAGTCTGATTTCTTCTTGCACATAAATGCAATGACCAAACTTTTAAGATTGTTGTGTATTTCGATTCTTTCATGTAAAACACAAATACAAAACACATTTATTTCCAAAATAATTATGTTACAAAATATGTACATTATGTACAGAGACGTCGGCTGAGGGTATCGCGGCTATTGGATTAAACTAAAAATACATGCACTAAAAGTTAGACTGCCAAAATCGAAAGTACCAGTCCTCAGCCTCCGTCTCGTCCTCGCGACCAATCTTCTCCAGTTGGGTCTTGGCCACCTCTGCAAAGAAAAAATTACTTCTCCAGAATATAAAATAAAAAACTAACCTGACTCCAGATAGGTGGCCTCATACTCCAACCGGAAAATTTGCTCCGCGAGGAGTCGGTCTAAAACAAAGAAAAATGTAATGAAATCGCTTAATGAAATATATTTAAAAAAAAACTTGCCTTGCTCTTCCTGTTCGCGCTGTTGCACGCGAACAGGATCCTCGCGGAGCATTGGTCGCATCGCGTCCGCGGCGGCGGCTGGCCCCAGATTCATCACAGGTTCTGACCAACTAGGGCCTACAAACTCTTTGTACAATGCATTAATTGATAGCAATTGGTAGCAATTGTAGTGTTTCCAACCAAATTTATTATTTGAAAATAAATAAGTTCTAAATTGGATACCCAACCATCAGAAGAAATTTGCTTGACACCCAAATTTAATCTGTTATAAAATTGTCATTTATTTCATGATTTTGGTCAAATAATAAACATATTTTCTATTTGATTGGAAAACTCTAGTACCAGGCTGCTCCTCTGGGATCCAAACCAAGCGCTCCGCGAATATGCGATCTAAAATAAAATAGATACTGTAAAATGAGTTGACAATTAAAGAAAAAACTTGCCTTGCTCTTCCTGTTCGCGCTGTTGCACGCGAACATGGTCTTCGCGGAGCACTTTCCGCCGCGCGCCGGCCGCTCTCTCAGCAGCGGTCGCTGGTCCCGGATTCGGTTCGAACTCTGACCGACTAGGGCCTGCAAACATATATATACTGTGCACAAAACTAGTGTAAACAACATACCAGGTCTCCCCTCCTCCGGGTTCGTTCGCTCGTTCGTTTGATCGTTTGTTCGCTCGAAGCCGTCTAAAATTTTTAATGTTGACAGATTCCAAAACAGCATCTTAAGTAGTTGAATTGTTACCCGGGCGAGCCGGACTGATGCTAAAAAGACGCATTTTAATCATAGTTTTCAAAACTGTATTCTATCTTACTATCGATGGTAGTGGTCTTCGTCTTCCCTTGTATAGGGAATGGGCCACTCCATCGTTTCTTTGGCTTCGTCGTAGTTGAGATACCGGCCCCTGGGCATTGTTCCCATCGCCTTTCGCGTGCACAGCGATAGGAACAAATCAGCCCAGGAGCTTTCTCGCGAATGCTCTGGGCAGATCCGAGCCAGCACTACTGTCGCGGTGACTATATCGCTGGCTAGTCCGAAGAGGGACAGTAGTGTGGCCCGGATAGGGACATTACAGTCCCTAAACCGGTACATGACGCACCAGGCTAAACAATATCAGTAAAAATAGGAAAAAAAAATAGGTCTAAAATACTTTCTGCCCAGAGCTGCATCGTTTCGCGGATCGTATCGATCCGCTGCGGCTCGAACGCCAAGACCAGTCCGAAGGGTTGCTCCGGCTCGAAGTGTTGGTAGCTTTAAAAGAGAAAAACAATTGCACTGAGCTCAGAATACATACAGTAAAAACAAGTATTTGTCAACTCACTCTCGATACTGCTCGATCAGCAGCCGGAGCACCCTTTCTAGATGGTACAGGCTTGCACCCGTGATCGCAATGGGTGCAGCGGCCTCATCGGACTGGCCCTGGGGTCGAGCCGCAGTTCGGATGGTCGCCATATGTTGGCGACCAATCCGGGAGGCGTAGTCGTTAGTAAACAGCCACCCCAGAAAGGTCGCCAACAAAAAACATCTAAAAGGAACAAATCAAATCGCATTCCCACAACAGTTTTGATTCAAACAACTTACCTCGCCTCAAAGTATTTGGCCATCGCAAATCGATTTCAATAATTTTTTCTCAGTAATATCGAATGATAAATTCAGAAAGATTTTTTCCTTTAAATATTGTATGCGATTATACTGCCACCTGTCGTGCAAAAGTTGAAACCATGAAACGGCCACATTACGATTAAACCGCCATCTGTTGAGCAAAAGTTGAAACTAAAACTTCTTTAAACACAATGTATTATTATTCTGGGACAGAATTAATTTCAAATCTACAGCAAACCTGATTTACCAACTTTAATCCCAAAAAAATTTCAAACCAAACCTGAATGTTTTATGTTCTGTTAGAATTTTTTGCTTGCATTACAGTATGTCGTCGTGTCAACAGTTAGAGCACGAAAGCAGTGAAGTGCCTAGCGATAGCGAAGTAAAAGAAGTGCTGGAACAATTGCATGGTGAAAGCGAACGCGAACACGAAGAGACTATGGAACTGTTTTTCGAAAAAGAGCACGAGGCAGAATTGGAGGTGGCTAGGGAAATGGAGGAGGCGCGAGAAAAGAGCGAAAATGATAAAATGTGAGATGGCAAATTGCGATTAAAATGAATAAATTTATAATTATAGCGATTTTCGGCAGCACAACGTTGAAATGGAAGAAATGTTGCACACAACATACAAAAAACTGTTAACTAAAGAAGAACGAACGAAATTTTGCTATTGAATAAATTTTCATTTAGATATGGAACAGAGTACACACACTTTGGTTTTACAATTGTGTAGTTGGGCGCGAGGCGAACAGAGTTGGTCAGCTGCTGCTGTAGGGCGTCATGTAACGTTGAACAAAATCATCAGTTGGACGATTTCGTCTCAAGAGCCGACATTTATAAAATTAGCGAGCCAGTTGTCCATGGAGCAAGTGCGCGACTTGAGCACAAAGTTTTTAAACGAAAAATGTAACTGGGCGTCGATTACGGCACTTCTCATACTGTGCGCAGAAATGATGGCAGGCTCCAATTGCGATCGTACGAAAATACAGATATTTTTCCGAGAACTGTTAGAAACGAACAAAGCTGACCAATTTGTGCAATCCCAAAAGGGTTGGTTAGCGTATAGAGTAGAAGATAGGGAATTGCGATCATTAATGTTTACACTTACCTGTTTTATGTCGAGTTGTGTAAAATATGGTACTTGTTAAGGTGACAGTAAAGAGAATTTGCTTTAGCAGCTGTCCAACATGCGACCAACTGGGTACAGCCTCTATTTGTGCTATAAGCGACAGCAGATCGAGACCGACGTTAGCTGGCGAGAGGTGTGTCAAGTGTGGCACAGCTACTGGGACCAGCTCCAACAACAGCAGCGAGAAGATTTCAAGTCAGCCGCTCTCGCGATACGACAAGCCGGCCATACCAATGTAGTCGGCTGGAATAATTTGCTGGCTGTGGCCGAGCAGGTGCTCGAAGCTGACATTCATAACCAATTGACTGTTGTTGCTGCTACTTAGATTTTGCGGTTGTTAAATGTATTTTTTGGATTATAGGACACTAAATAAAAATTGTACATGAAGGATTTTTTTTCGGTCCACCACGCTTGACACGGCTCCAATAGCCCCCTCATTTTCATACAAAAAATTGGTCCGGCATCCCTAATTTTCTCTTACCACCAATAAAATTTGTTTTGCGAATCTAAAGAGCAGAAATCTGCTCTATAAGCATCGAAAAGAAAAATTTTTTTTTTGTGCAAAAAGTATCAAAATGGGGGGTTTTGGGCTATTGGACCCGTGCCAAGCGTGGTGGACCGAAAATCCTACAGCCATTACTACTACGCCAATACAAATTAATGATTTAGTGAAGTACAAGTGTAAAAGCAGGTGAAAGCGCAAGCATAAAAGCAGGTAGAAGTGCAAGTGTAAAAGCAGGTGGAAGCTCTAGTGTAAAAGCAGTTGGAAGCTCTAGTGTAAAAGCAGGTGGAAGCTCTAGTGTAAAAGCAGGTGGAAGCGCAGGACTAAAAGCAGGTGGAGGTGAAAGTGTAAAAGCAGGTGGAAGCTCTAGTGTAAAAGCAGGTGGAAGCTCTAGTGTAAAAGCAGGTGGAAGCTCTAGTGTAAAAGCAGTTGGAAGCTCTAGTGTAAAAGCAGGTGGAAGCGCAGGTCTAAAAGCAGGTGGAAGCGCAAGTGTAAAATCACATGAAAGCTCTAGTGCAAAAAGCAAGTGGAAGCACAAGTGTAAAAGCAAGTGGAAGCACAGGTGTAAAAGCAGGAGGAGGTACAAGTGTAAAAGCAGGTGGAGGTACAAGTGTAAAAGCAGGTGGAAGTGCAAGTGAAAAAGCAGGTGGAGGTACAAGTGTAAAAGCAGGTGGAAGTGCAAGTGAAAAAGCAGGTGGAGGTACAAGTGTAAAAGCAGGTGGAAGTGCAAGTGTAAAAGCAGGTGGTAGTGCAAGTGTAAAAGCAGGTGGAAGCGCAAGTGAAAAAGCAAGTGAAAGCGCGAGTGTAAAAGCAAGTGGAAGTGCAAGTGTAAAAGCAGGTGGAAGCGCAAGTGAAAAAGCAGGTGAAGGTACAAGTGTAAAAGCAGGTGGAAGTGCAAGTGGAAGAAAGCAAGTGGAAGCACAAGTATAAAAGCAAGTGGAAGCACAGGTGTAAAAGCAAGTGAAAGCACAAGTGTAAAAGCAAGTGAAAGCACAAGTTTAAGAGCAAGTGGAGGCGCAAGTGTAAAAGCAAGTGGAAGTACAAGTGGAAGCGCAAATCTAAAAGCAAGTGAAAACGCAAGCATAAAAGCAAGTGAATGCACAAGTGTAAAAGCAAGTGAAAGTACAAGTGTAAAAGCAGGTGAAGGTACAAGTGTAAAAGCAGGTGGAAGTGCAAGTGGAAGAAAGCAAGTGGAAGCACAGGTGTAAAAGCAAGTGAAAGCACAAGTGTAAAAGCAAGTGAAAGCACAAGTTTAAGAGGAAGTGGAGGCGCAAGTGTAAAAGCAAGTGGAAGTACAAGTGTAAAAGCAGGTGGAGGTACAAGTGTAAAAGCAGATGGAAGTGCAAGTGTAAAAGCAGGTGGAGGTACAAGTGTAAAAGCAGGTGGAAGTGCAAGTGAAAAAGCAGGTGGAGGTACAAGTGTAAAAGCAGGTGGAAGTGCAAGTGTAAAAGCAGGTGGAAGTGCAAGTGTAAAAGCAGGTGGAAGCGCAAGTGAAAAAGCAAGTGAAAGCGCGAGTGTAAAAGCAAGTGGAAGTGCAAGTGTAAAAGCAGGTGAAGGTACAAGTGTAAAAGCAGGTGGAAGTGCAAGTGGAAGAAAGCAAGTGGAAGCACAAGTATAAAAGCAAGTGGAAGCACAGGTGTAAAAGCAAGTGAAAGCACAAGTGTAAAAGCAAGTGAAAGCACAAGTTTAAGAGCAAGTTGAGGCGCAAGTGTAAAAGCAAGTGGAAGTACAAGTGGAAGCGCAAATCTAAAAGCAAGTGAAAACGCAAGCATAAAAGCAAGTGAATGCACAAGTGTAAAAGCAAGTGAAAGTACAAGTGTAAAAGCAGGCGAAAGCACAAGCATAAAAGCAAGTGGAAGCGCAAATCTAAAAGCAAGTGTAAACGCAAGCATAAAAGCAAGCGAAAGTGCAAGTGTAAAAGCAAGTGGAAGCTCTAGTGTAAAAGCAAGTGGAAGCGCAAGCATAAAAGCAACTGCAAGTGCAAGCATAAAAGCAAGTGAATGCACAAGTGAAAGTACAAGTGAACCTGTGTGAAAACTGAGTGGAAGAAGGAAGGAATGAACAAATGAATTAATGAACAAACAAACAAATGAACGAACGAATGAATGAATCATTTAGACTCATGAGTGACTCCTTGTGAATCATGATTGACTCATTTAGACTCATGATGATTGACTCCTTGTGAATCATGATTGACTCATTTAGACTCATAATGAATGAATCATTTAGACTCATTATTGACTCCTTGTGAATCATGATTGACTCATTTAGACTCATGATTGACTCATTTAGACTCATGATTGACTCCTTGTGAATCATGATTGACTCATTTAGACTCATGATTGATTCCTTGTGAATCATGATTGACTCATTTGACTTTTTTATTGACTCTTTCGATTCAATCGGTATTGCCATATGGAGATGTCTGCAATTATTGGCTGACCTACTTTACTTTTCTTTATCAAGTTAATTGACTGTGAGCTACTGTTTTGAATCATATGCATGCATGTCCATTTCTTAATGTTTTGAAAATCTGTTAACTCAATAAAGAAAGGATTCCAATCACATATCATTTTATGTTTCAAGTTTGTTGTAATTTTTAACATCGTTATTACCGTGTTTGTCACTGGTCATCTTCATCACTGTCTTCTTCTTTGCCTTCATTTGGGTCCAGCCATGCTTCAATTACATCAATATTTTTCTTGATTACATTGCGCAACAGAAATTTTCGTTTATGCCATGCTTTATCCATTGCTTCTTCTTCCTCAAAATCGTGTTCTCTTTCATACTTGTCTGCTGTATCGCATATTTGTCTGTATGTCTTGTCTTCGTTTTGCAGGAGTTGAACAAATTTAACATGTTTTTTTATGTTAAACCGAACCAGTTCCAAAAATTCTGTCAAATGTGGTTCTCTCAGAAGCTGTTGTGGAGTTTCAAGGTCTTTCTTAAACAGGTCACAACTTTCTGCAATGACCATTCGCCATAGATCTGACATGCTGTCATCATCAATCTCATCTTCTGATGACTCATCAGTGCCACTAACGAGTTCCTCATTTGCGTTCTCACTTTCATCAACACTATCGGCATCAGACAATGTATCATCACTGTCACCTTCATCAGTCATAGTCTGAATCTTATGAAATCTTTTTTCATGTCTCGCTCTATTTGAACTCGATGAGAATGACTTCAGACAGCTCTGACATTTATACATTTTCAACTCTATTCTTTTTTCAAAAAGAAATCCTGTAGGATTCTGAAAGGTCTTACATCACCTTGGTGAAACATAACTGCGACGAGTTTTCGTATTGAAACGTATTTTTTCGTATGTATACTCCCGTGACCCTGGCGGGCAAAAATCTGATTGGTCCAAATTAAGCTCCGCCCACTTTCGACAGAAAAATTTTTACTTTTCTGTTTTTACTTTTCACTTTTTATTTTCTACTTTTTTATTTTTACTTTTCTGATTTTCATTTTCATTTTTCATTTTCTGTTTTTACTTTTCACTTTTTATTTTCTACTTTTTTATTTTTACTTTTCTGTTTTTACTTTTCACTTTTCATTTTCTACTTTTCATTTTTACTTTTCTGTTTATTTTGTTTTTATTTATTTTCTACTTTTTATTTTTACTTTTCTGTTTATTTTGTTTTTATTTATTTTCTACTTTTTATTTTTACTTTTAATTTTTACTTTTCTGTTTCTTTTATTTTCTACTTTTAATTTTTTACTTTTCTGTTTATTTTATTTTTACTTTTAATTTTTACTTTTCTGTTTCTTTTATTTTCTACTTTTAATTTTTTACTTTTCTGTTTATTTTATTTTTATCTTTATTTTCTACTTTTAATATTTATTTTTATTTCAGCATGGGGCCCAGCGTTTCCGATCAATTTGCAACCGTTCTTGAACGCGCACCTAATTAGGCAACTATCCAGCAGTCAAAACGTTCTGCCTCAGGTGGGAATTGAACCAGCAATGGGAATGCTAAGGCAGCAAGCTAACCACTCAGTCACCTAGTCAATTTGTTAAAAATTCTTAAAGGCCGGCTATATGCAGCTAAGTACACGAATAAACAGTAACTTAGACCAAACTTTCTGTAAATGCAGAGCCTCTTTACACGGTTAGCTGAAACACAAGCAGGACGGGTTTACGTCTTTCCAAGTGAAATCGTTGAAACCTATGCAAAAAACTCTAAACTGATCAAAGGGCTCTTACATAATCTTGGTGAAACACGAGCAGGACGGGTTATCGGCAGAGGGGAATGTCTATTGCCTGCTTTCAATCTTTTGAAAGCTTAGTTAGAAAATGACTTTGGTCACTAATAGCAGTTGCATTTCCCGTCCTACAAAGTACATGTACAAGTACAAATTGCAAACAGGATAGCATAGCAAATGCCCCCACTGATTTTTGGCCTTCACTCAAATATTTCGTTCTGATTAAATTTTTTAAGATTTATCAACCAAACTTTTGCCTATCAAGTATTTTCCTACTCCGATTTTATAAGTTGCAAACTAACTACCATAGCAATCTCTAGGCGATCCATTTTTCGGTAGATAGCAAACATAAGTCCAAATGCAAACCCCCAAACTATAAGTTAAAGCAAAAGTGATAGCGCAAGTGAAAGCGAAAGTGCAAGTGTAAATTCAAGTGTATATGTTTTGTGTGTGTGTGCAAATGAATGAACAAACGAACAAACGCACTAATGATTGACTCATTTTGACTCATAATTGACTCATTTATTGCTCATGATTGGCTCCTTTTGAATCATGATTGGCTCATTTTGACTCATGATTGACTCATTTTGACTCATTTTTATTAAATCTTGCAACTGAGTCGGTATGGTTGTACGTGTGTATACATAAATATAAGTTTAAATTCGAAAACCCGTCGCACTTATGTTTCAGTAAAATGATGTAAGGCCTTCCATAAATAGCTAACTTTTGTGAAACAAAAAGGGTTGAAAATGTACGATTGCAAAATGTGTCTGAAGTCATTTTCATCGAGTTCAAATAGAGCGAGACATGAAAGAAGATTTCATAACATTCCATCCATGACGGATGAAGGTGACAGTGACAGTGCAGCATCTGATGTCAGTAGTGTTGATGAAAGTGAGAAACCAAATGAAGAGCCTGTTGACACATCAGAAGATGAGACAGATGATGACAGTACACTAGATCTATGGCGAATCGTCATTGCAGAAAGCTGTAGTCAGTTCAAAAAAGAGCTTGAAGCTCCACAACAGCTGCTGAAAGAACCGTATTTGACGGAATTTTTGGAATTAGTTCGCATGAACATACAAAAACGTGTTAAATTTGTGCAACTCCTACAGAATGAAGACAAGACTTATGGACAAATATGCGATACAGCAGACAAGTATGAAAGAGAACACGATTTTGAGGAAGAAGAAGCGATGGATAAAGCATGGCACAAACGAAAATTTCTGTTGCGCAACGTCCTCAAGAAAAATATTGATGTAATTGAAACATGCCTGTACCCAAACGAAGGCAGTGAAGAAGACAGTGATGAAGATATTGCTGATGTATATGGCAATAACGCTATAGAATAGGCTCAAAAAACATAAAATAAAATGATATGCAGTCCTCTACTGAGTTAACAGGTTTTCGAAATATGATATTAAGAAATCCATTCATGTGTACAAGTTGAACGCCTCACACAGTTGATTCGCTTAGTAAAGAATATATACAGTAATTTGCACAACAACTGTGTGGCAACCAATTGAGTCAATCATGAGTCAAAATGAGCCAATCCTGAGTCAAAAGGAGCCAAAATGAGTCAAAATGAGTCAATCATGAGCCAATCATGAGTCAAAATGAGCCAATCCTGAGTCAAAAGGAGCCAAAATGAGTCAATCATGAGTCAAAATGAGCCAATCCTGAGTCAAAAGGAGCCAAAATCAGTCAATCATGAGTCAAAATGAGCCAATCATGATTCAAAAGGAGCCAATCATGAGCCATAAAATGAGTCAATTATGAGTCAAAATGAGTCAATCATTAGTGCGTTTGTTCGTTTGTTCATTCATTTGCACACACACACAAAACATATACACTTGAATTTACACTTGCACTTTCGCTTTCACTTGCGCTATCACTTTTGCTTTAACTTATAGTTTGGGGGTTTGCATTTGGACTTATGTTTGCTATCTACCGAAAAATGGATCGCCTAGAGATTGCTATGGTAGTTAGTTTGCAACTTATAAAATCGGAGTAGGAAAATACTTGATAGGCAAAAGTTTGGTTGATAAATCTTAAAAAATTTAATCAGAACGAAATATTTGAGTGAAGGCCAAAAATCAGTGGGGGCATTTGCTATGCTATCCTGTTTGCAATTTGTACTTGTACATGTACTTTGTAGGACGGGAAATGCAACTGCTATTAGTGACCAAAGTCATTTTCTAACTAAGCTTTCAAAAGATTGAAAGCAGGCAATAGACATTCCCCTCTGCCGATAACCCGTCCTGCTCGTGTTTCACCAAGATTATGTAAGAGCCCTTTGATCAGTTTAGAGTTTTTTGCATAGGTTTCAACGATTTCACTTGGAAAGACGTAAACCCGTCCTGCTTGTGTTTCAGCTAACCGTGTAAAGAGGCTCTGCATTTACAGAAAGTTTGGTCTAAGTTACTGTTTATTCGTGTACTTAGCTGCATATAGCCGGCCTTTAAGAATTTTAAACAAATTGACTAGGTGACTGAGTGGTTAGCTTGCTGCCTGTGCGCGTTCAAGAACGGTTGCAAATTGATCGGAAACGCTGGGCCCCATGCTGAAATAAAAATAAATATTAAAAGTAGAAAATAAAGATAAAAAATAAAATAAACAGAAAAGTAAAAAATTAAAAGTAGAAAATAAAAGAAACAGAAAAGTAAAAATTAAAAGTAGAAATAAAATAAACAGAAAAGTAAAAAATTAAAAGTAGAAAATAAAAGAAACAGAAAAGTAAAAATAAAAAGTAGAAAATAAATAAAAACAAAATAAACAGAAAAGTAAAAATAAAAAGTAGAAAATAAATAAAAACAAAATAAACAGAAAAGTAAAAATGAAAAGTAGAAAATGAAAAGTGAAAAGTAAAAACAGAAAAGTAAAAATAAAAAAGTAGAAAATAAAAAGTGAAAAGTAAAAACAGAAAATGAAAAATGAAAATGAAAATCAGAAAAGTAGAAAATAAAAAGTGAAAAGTAAAAACAGAAAAGTAAAAATTTTTCTGTCGAAAGTGGGCGGAGCTTAATTTGGACCAATCAGATTTTTGCCCGCCAGGGTCACGGGAGGTACTACTATGTGTGATGTGTGTAATATAAGAACTCTCATAGTGTCTGTGTGATTAACGCTTAGTTAGGCTGTGTAGGCGGAGATCTTTTATTGTCCATCACTTCTCACCTGTTCTCCACCGGTTCGTCTACCTACAAAGGACATGTTTAATGCGATGGCAATTTGGTCTCAAAGCGTTAGCCCAGAGCCAGGCTAACCAACCCGATATGCTCCCATATTTACTTTTTTGTGCTATAATACATTACCGACCAACCTGTCAATTGCCTAGCAATTGTGTTTTGTTTTTAACTTGTTCCCGCCTACCGTACTAATGAGTGTGTTGGTTCTTGTTGAGAATTGCGCCACGTGGCACGGTTCGGCGCTTGAGCGCATTTGGTTTGAATTGGAGTTGAGTAAAAAAGTGCAGCCCCCGGCGGTCGGTCGGTTGGTGATAGTGTGTATTTTTTCTACAGCTCTGGTGGCTAGCGTGCGTTCGCCTTCTGTCTGGGCTACTAAGACGTGGTGTGGTGACCAGTTGAGGCAGCAACTCCCTCCACACATTTTTCACCAACCCGGTTCAAGCCCGGAAGCTCCGATTTCGTTCTCGTAATTTTATTCTTCAAAACGGTTTATTGTATAAACTTTGTAAACAAAAACCTCTTTTAGTTATTCCAGAAAATGCTGTGACACTGCTCCTGAGGGAGATCCACGAAAGAGCATACTTGGACCACGCAAAGATGGCCTCTGCAGTGAGTAACCACTTTTATTGGTCGAGATGGCAACAGATCATCATCAGTTTGTTTCTCTCAGGGTGTGAAGTATGCGCACAATTCAAGAAACCTAACCATACAGCAATAGCTCCGTTGACACTCTGGAGACACTTGCGGCACTGACAGCAGATTGTACAGAGCTGGCGGCATCATTCAGTTGAGGCACTTGATTGACAGTTCTTTCTAGCATGGTTTGAAGCCGATTTGACACCTCAACTATCAAAGACGAGGTCTGGAAGTGGTACTCTCATGCCGTGGTTTCGGGTGCGATGTGCTGACGTGCTACTTGCCTGCGGAACTGGGCAGTGTTCGAGATCGAAATTATTGTAAATGTATCCTAAGTTCGAGATTATTGTAAATGTATCCCAAGTTTCGATGTCCTGGTCCTTCGGTTAAGTGTTGCCTGTAACAACGAGTAAGCTACCATACTAGTAAAAGAAAGTATTGGTAGTTTACCGGGTCCGTGGGTACATATGGCTTGTGTCCTCCATCACGGCCGTGACCCATGGATGGTCGCGGTCCGCGGCCACGTAAATATGCCATCCATTGACCCGACAGGGACCGTACCATTGGCTCAACCTTGGCCGTACATACTTCCTTCGTCTGGACATCTTCATTTGCTGAATATGTTGTTGTTGTTGCAACTTTTTGTCCTTTGGACTAGGAGTAGCCAACTGCTATAGAGCAGGAAGAGACACAAGGTACGGCAGCCTCCTTAACAACAACCCTCCCCTTTTGCTGTCGGTGTGTGCAAGACAGCTAACGTTTGGTCCCCATTTATCTACTTGCCATTACTGACTTTCGATGGCCTGGGTTGGGCTTTGTGTCAACTACTTCCCTTCGCCTCGACAGGTTTGGAACCCTCAAACACACCGCTTCCACGGGTGCCGTGGCCGCTGTGACACACGGGATAGCGTAAACTGCCCATGGCCAAGACGCGACGATGGTGATATGGCTGTATATGTGTAGTAGGGAGAAATAGAATTCAGGGATATTCGGAATCCCCCTAGGGAGAAGTGGAATTCCGTCTCTCCCTAGGGTTTTAGGGAATGTGACCTCTATTTCCTTACTAGCTAGGGACATTCGGAATCCCCCTAGGGAGAAGTGGAATTCCGTCTCTCCCTAGAGTTTTAGGGAATGTGACCTCTATTCCCTTACTAGCTAGGGACATTCGGAATCTCCCTAGGGAGAAGTGGAATTCCGTCTCTCCCTAGAGTTTTAGGGAATGTGACCTCTATTCCCTTACTAGCTAGGGACATTCGGAATCCGCAACGCGCCGCATAAAAAGTCACTCGAGTCCCTTGCTCTTTTGCCATCAGGCTCTGCGATAACAACTTTTACAACCTGTTCCTCTCTGAGCCGGTCTTAATTGGCACCTAGCTAAGCAATAGCGGTTCAAACCGTTAGGCAATTTTAGTGAACAGATCATTAGATTTACAATAAGCAGAGAGACAAATATTTGCTTTTTCATTTGTATATTGTACGTACATAAAACATTGTACGCAATACGCGCTACACAAAAGAGCTGATTACTTGCACGCAAAACCGGGGTCGTACCTCTATCTAACCTCTGCCTCGCCGCGCTTCTGGTAGAGCAGGCCATCAGAGCTATGCAAAGGCTTTTTACTGTTTGGCCGTAAGAATGACGAGCTTCTACTGCCTAGTGCCGGAGCCGAATACGATTTGTGGAAAGCAGCTATTAGTCGCTCAGGTGGAGTAGTTGTAGAAGGCATTACGCCCAGGTTTAAAGTGCTCACCCAAATGCTATGGGGAAAACCACGCCACTTTCCTAACTAATTATTCCCTTAATTAACTAATTAACTAGAATGAGCGGTCCACTGCTGATAGATGTTCTCTGCACGCCTATTTGTAATTATTCTATCTGCCTTTAATAGGCGTCTACTCTTGCTGGTAAAAGTTCAGTAGTCTCTTGTGATTTACATTCGTTTACATGAAGCAATCACGCGCTATATAAATTGTTTGCTTTACTCAAACTTAAAATCTGTTAGGGGCAATTCTATGTTTCATGTAGTCATTTGTATCTTGCTTTTAGATTCAAAATTCTTTAGCTTATGAAACGCACTACTTTCGGTAGCTATTAGTTTTAGCTTACTCTGCCAACACATCACAACAAAGCAGGTAAAATATCTAATCACTGACAAATCTTTAACGTCATACATTGTCATAACAAATATAAAGAACCATTAGTAAATAGATTCATACTCCAATTGGCCTGTAAACAGTCGATCTAAAATAAGTTAATTGAAACATGGCATAACTGCCAAATTCTCTTTCTCGTGCTTTGATGCAAGCTACAGTCTCGCTTTACAAACAACCTCAACCCGACTCAGCCAAGCCAGACCTCCAAATTTTCAAGTTGAAGGCGTATGTAGGTTGAGTTTGGTGAATCTACTATTTTTCATCGAAGTTATATTAGTTCATTGACTATGGGTTATACGTCACGCACTAAACGTCGTTTGTTGTACCGGTACCTAAGCTACTGGCAACACATAGTACCGGCCAGATATATACATAGTACCACAGTGGCCGAACGTAGGTACCGGTACCTTATATGGTGCCAGTACCATAAACGGCGTTAAGTACCTCACTGTTATATTCCGGTTGTTTGTACTAAGAAGCATTTAACATCAGTTATATTGATAGCGTAGTCGGCGGGAAACAACTAACCTGATTTTCTTATCAAGCAGGATGATACCGGTCTATGTTGACTGTGAGCAGAGCTTCCTCGCAGTATAGCTTGTCGTTGATAAGCAGTTTTACGTTCATTGGCAATTTAGACTAGCGTTCAGACGGTTGACTTCAGAAATCAGGTAAACGTGATGGAGCGGCTTCTTCTGTTTGAATCAACTGCTTGTTGGTGCGAATCGGGTCAGCAACTGCTTCATCTGTAACAAATGCCGTAACTGAAACTAATCACAGCGTGTGATGTGCTTGGGTATAATGTTCATAAGGGCATATTTAAGTCTATATAGCAGCTCAGGCAAACTGGTTAAGATCTAATTGACACAGTCATCACCGCTTATTTTCATAATTACAAGGACTAAAGAGGTCCTATGCCAGATACCCACTTTTAGGGTTGAAGACAAAATATGCCTAAGCTCAAGGTGCCTGGTACGCCGCGTCGTGCGCCCCTACACTTGTGGATCGGGGGAGAAACGCTCGCTTGTGAGTTCAAACAAAGAAAAAGCTTTTAATTTACAAAATAATTATATATCGATTTTAGTGGAGCAGTTTGTCTCCCTATATGGTGCCGAGCGAACGAGTCTTCTGCAAGAGTGTGCCACCAACGGGTTGGTTGATTGGTGAGACTCAGTTGTGGAGGGTCTCTCTCTGTCCAAACGGCTATGGTGACTCAGAAGGCAAGGAAGAGCAGACAACTGCGGTGTGTTTCTGCAATACGTGGCCGTCTGTAGAAGTTGTCTGTGCTCACAGAGACTGGGCCCAACTACCTCTGCAACCAGCACCATTGGCAGTTGAGCTGAGAAGAGACAGGATGGGGTTGGTGGTTACTCCCGAGAGGGGTGTCCAGTCTGTTTGAGGAGGGTTATCTGAGCAGCGATGGCTTCCTCCATACCCAGGTGGATAAACTGTGTTGCAATCAAATTCCCAACCATTGAATTTCAGGCAGAGCTGGACATCGTCAAAAGTGCCGTCAGCACCAGTGGCACTTCTGGTGGCAGCTATCTGAAGGAGTGGTAAGTCTCTTGTTCACACAGTTCTTGGGGGGGGGCGAGGAAATTTTTCATCTCTACGCACAAGTAAACCTTATATACTTGCAGGTGTTTGGACTAGGAACTCCGATCCGTGATAGAATGTAATGAATTTGAATAAAAAGTTTCTACTATATGCGGTCTTTCCTGAATCGACGTCGTACCGTTTGTTATTTCAAAAATTGCAACAGTTCTTTCGGCGTCTAAACATACTTCTAGATATGGCCTGTGTGATGTGTCCATGATCCGGAAAAAGCTGTCGCAGCAAAAAATACTGAGAGACCACAGTTGTAGTTTCGACTACAGTTGTCCGGTTCCCGGGTGTGAGGTCGAAGTGTGGTTGAGCGAGTCCATGTTAGTGCATCTGTACACCAAACACAGCCCACATGTCGAAAATTTCGCCGGACCAGGCTACCAAGGCCGAATTTTTAAATCCATGCCGAACAGTAGCTTAGGCTCATCGCCATGAGAAATTCTCAACAGGCGTCTCAAAACCTTGCAACTGGTCTTGCCACGCTACGACCCTCATTTTGTTTGCACTATGAACGGTACCCGATCCTTCTGGCTGAACGATTCAATCGCTTCTGCGTTCTTTAAGTTAATAGATTAGTACCAAACATAAAGCAAAAAATTAGATCAATTTCCACATTTACCTAGTATGCATTGTGTAACTATGTAATGTAAACATGTTTTCCTACTCTCCTCTAGCTACTGTTTGTTTGTGACATTGCCTCAGCAGTTTGTTTGTTTGTTTAGATTCCACTGTCCTTTCGGACAGCTCAGGACACCCGCGCTCTTGTCAGAGCCTTTCAATGGAGTATTCTATACATTTCCTCTAATTCAGAACCGCAATTGTTTTCAACCACAATAATGCATAGTACTGACTAATGCAAAGACGATATGCTCATTATGAGAACGCATAAGCGACAATTATTGTAGATCAGACGAGATCTTCAATCCATTTATCCTTCTGAGAATAGACCCTATTAAAGGCAAATAGTGCCATGACTGTCTGTTAAGCTCTCTTAAAATTAAGAGCCAATAGTAAAGTAAAAGTTAAACTAAATTAACAAAGACCGTTAATAGTCAAATGGGAATTTACTATTTTACTAGTTTTTGATGAATTTCAGCCAAAATGTTGATAAATTTTGCAATAAATGATGTGTGGGCACACTTTTGCCAGTCAAATTTCGCACATTATTTGATTCTAAAGTTCTGGAGGCCTTTGTAACATGATCGAAGTTAGCAACTATTTAGACGAACATCAATTATTCACAAAATCTTGCCATCGTTGATACAAATTCCACATCAATTCAGTGAGTCAGTATTACATAGGGCTAATAATCAGCTTATCAAACAGATCATGGTACTAATTGACAGTGGACGTTGTTCAATTTGCTTGAAAGTTATATGTGCTGCCCGATTCCACATTTATTTATTTATTTATTTATTTATTTTTAGATCTAACAGGTTATACAGTCTAATGTCAGAAACACCTTGCTCGCCCAAATTTACATATGGCAGCAAACAAAAACACAGCAATTATAGTCAAAGAAAAAACACACATGTACATCGAGAATTAGAAAATCAAAATAATCATTTGAATCACATATTGACAAGATTGTGAAAAATCAGATTAATAAGCTCTTGAAAAAGTAAAGCTGTTTACAGTTAACTATTAACAGAAACATACATACCGCGCGTTGTTGTACGATTTGCTATTGGCTGTGTTTATGTGTTGTGCTGTGTGTGCGTGTGGCGAGGAGGAGAGGTGGGTCAAATTCAGACTATTGAACCCCTACCTCTAGACAAGAGTCGGTTTAACTTAAAGAAGTCAGATAATGCTCGTTTGAATTGATTTGGATCTGGGTTCGTAACTATTTCAAAAGGTAAATTATTCCAGTCCTGATATACTCTGTTTGAGAAGAAAGACGTTCTGCATGTAATGAATTTATAGTCTCGACCAGATGGATTTACAGGAGATAATTTCAATGCGTGACCCCTAGTTAAGACTTAAGCCTAAGCCTAAGCCTAAGCCTTAACCCTAGCCTAAGCCTAAGCCTAGGCCTTTTCTACCAAGTAATTTTTTGACCAATTTTTTGCAATTTTTTAGAATTTCAGACAGTAAAATATCGAGTGTTCTCTAGCAGAGCTCTGTAAAAATCAGCATTGTATGCTGTAATATTAGGCAAATTAGGCTTCCAAAGAAAATTTTCGAATATAACTAGTGGTATGTTTGCAATTTACGGCTAAAGTTTGATTTCTGGAACAATTTTTGTTGCAATTTTGCATTGGTCAAATGTGTTTGTTGATGTGGCACAAAATTAGTGTTCAATCGTGTTTTTAGCGTATAACTTTTGTGCGCAATATGCAAGCGAGGTTTAGGAATCATTTTGGAAATCTCCGAGACTTTCTTCGTACATACCCTATTTTTTTCATCAAATCGGTAATTTGAGCAAAGAGCTTCACATACTACTGTTAGTTTCTTATAGAGCAGATTTCGTAGGTGCCATATATAGTACCCGGGTACTATAAATGGATTCAATTTTATTTTCGCAAAACCCTAAGTGCCATATATAGTACCCGGGTACTATAAACAGCACTATGCGGTAGTCCGGCTAAAAATGGCTATTTTGAGCTGGCAAATAACATGTTAGGGCTAAAAACATGCAGAAATGAGGAAAATTGATTCTTCAAGGATTCCTCTCATGCATTGTATAACAGCGGTGTAAACCTAAAATTTAGTTTACAAAACGCCTTTTAACACAATTTTAGCCTAAGAATTAGTGATTTCTTAAGTAGTTTGTTAGTATGGAACCACTAGTAGTAGTTGAGGTTTGCCATTTTTAACATGGCGGTAATGCGGCTAAAGTTTGGTTTGTACATGTATTATTAGAATAGTTTTGATTGGTAGATTGCTAAAAGAATTGTTTATTTATTAGAATGTATTTTTTATTACACTTTATAAACGGATTTTTATTGTAATTCATTGTAGACGTCATTGGCGTCGTTAAGAATCACTATCCAATCAAGGTGATGACGATACAGTCTGGAGAAAGCGTCGATAAAAAAATGGACATAGATTTGATCGACGAGTCAAAGACTATGGTTTCGTTGTCTTTGTGGAGATAAGATGTATATTGTTTTTATTGATTTTTATTGTTTTCTACTGGAGTCATATATTTAATGGTTATTAAGGCGCACAAGATGCAGAGCTTGCTCCTCGACAATCCTATTCTTCGACAATGTTTATCAGTCACTCTGTTGAATTTAGGTTGGCCAATCGTAAACTGATTGGTAGGCCGCTTCGTTTGTTGGTCCCATTGGAAATTCCACTCGGGTCCACTGTTTGATTAGCACGAAAAATGCTTTAGGTTCCTATTTGTTCCTTTGTTGTTTGTATGTGTCTTTTGTGTATTATTCATATGTACATCTGCTATTTATATTATGGTCCTTTTTAGCGTGTTCGATCCATTAGTACTTCAAAGAGAATTTACCTTGACTGACGTACAGACTGACTTGCGTATTTATCAATAATTTTACCCTTCTCCCACTTCCTCTCATTCGGTAGACGCGCCTTCCTTCGCCTTAGACTCCATCTATCCCTACTGCCATGAAACAATATATCGCCGAGCTGGTAAACTTTCCTCCCCCAACTACTCCTCCCGTCCCATTGCTAAATATTGTGACTCCTTTTCATAACTTTTCCCCATTCTTATGTGCACTTTATCTCCCCCTGCTCCTTTGATGAGTCTTTCAATATCTACCCCGCCTAAAATGTGGATGTTCAGCAATCTATTCCCCCCTCTTCTGCCCTCGATTATTCTGCTCAACAGTTTGAAAAGATGTCATATCAGGAATACAAAAGGCGGGGACTTACTTGCTTTCGCAACAAGTTCTGCTCTAGAGATGACTGGCTTTCCGACACAGATTCATCGGATGCGGATCAGCCATTGGACGCTGACTTGTTTCCTCGGGAGTGTCGCGAGCACAGCATAGGTTTGGACTTGCCGCCGAACGAAGATACTTGATTTGGTATGTTTATTTACAGTAGAGTTGTGTGTTAGTTGGTGATTGACCGCTTGGGCCTGTTTCTGTTCAGTTTCCGGTTTATTATTGTTTCATTTGATGATCTATTGAGCTGCGGTCTGCGCTCTGTTAATAAAAGGCTTTTTGTATATTCATCTTGAGCTATGGAAGCAAATAAAAAGGGGCCAGTTCTCAGCGCAAAAGAAAGGAACAGTGTGAATTTAAAAAAATCTTAAAAAACTGCAAATCCGTTTATTTTATGAATTTTCTAGCCTCTGCCCTTGAAAATGACTAAATCGATGACCTTGTACCTTTTTGAATGTATGTCACCCTTTTGAATTTGTGTAAATTTTTTAAGAGCTCGGACAGTTTGTGATTGATTATCGCATCTTTAGGTTGTCTCCGGCGAGAACTGTTTTTCATCATTACTAGTCAGCAATCCATCTTCGAAAACGGTTCAGTGGTTATTCGTCTGGAAAGGAGGTATACGTATGTTTCGCCTGTGTTTTCACCATCTAGTTGTCGAGTCATACCCTATTTTCATATGTTTTCATAAACAGTTTTTAAACAGAAGCGTATGTACTCCTTGTCCCGTGGACCATTTGTTTACATAAGCACTTTACACATACACTGACAAAATTATGCAGATCCGTGAGGTACGGTACGTCGTACATCTGTTAGTAGTATTGCATCGTCACCGGATACGGTCGACCTGAGGCCCGACGACTGCTTCGAAGTATTGATAGCCATGATAGAACACTCATGCTTTGCCTCGTTTACTTTGAAACGTCACTAGATCAGCCATGCCACGCACTTAGACAGGAAAGGACTAGCGGCAGACTGGTCGACAGAGTGACAGCGGACAGAGACACCTAGTGACACAGGTGCATTCACATAATTACCCATTGCTTTGTTTTGTTCCTGAGCATAACAACAGTTGCCTTAGGCTAATAACCAGTCTCTTGATATTTTATTGCCCATAATTATACAACCATAAAGCCCTTGCGGAGCCGGAACTCATTCCAATCTACAGGCAAGAGGTGCCGCAGTCATACAGGACACACTTGCCCAATTACAGGTTAATCGAAGTTTTAAGATTTGTTCACTAAATTTGTAAAATGACTAAAACTTGCCTGCTGCAATAATAGGGATTAAAACTCATTAAATTACTAAAAAATTTGAAAAGTGAGGAAACCGGAACAAACCGGCGGTGCACATCAAAACCAGTGCGACCTTGACCACCGTTGGGTCCGTTTGTGACTGACATGGGAAAGGGTCTACGTATGCTTGGACCTGATTGGCATAAAATTAATTCAGTACCTCAGTCAATTTAATTAATTAATAAATCCCACATTTAACTTCTGTTAAAAATCCTCCATTTCAGTCATTTTCTATAAGAGAGAACTTCGTTTTTGAAACCGCAATAGCCAATAATTTCGCTTAGGTCAACTATCAAAAGAAAAGAGCATTTTCTCCTGCCATTTATCCATTGAATTTGAAAATCTATATGTTCTCTCATTAGACCTCCTTTTGGTCGCCTCTCACCACTTTACATGGTAATGATATTATTTAGTTAAACAACAAATCTGTGGCTTTTTTACCACAGCAGCAAATTTAGACACTGGCATCCCAAAGAAAATGTAATTTTCTGCTGTGGTTGGCAGGATGAGCCTTGAAAATGTAGCATTTCATCAGAAATTCAATATGTATTTTCAAATATGTATTTTAAATACATAGTAGCCTCAAAATACATATACATAAACATATTCTTTTAGGAATACATAAACATATACATATACATATATGTATTCCAAAAATAATACATAATATGTATTTTTTGCATATACAAATACATATATGTATTCCATAGTAGGTCCGGCTCCCTAGTTAATCTTGATGAGGCCGATGTAGTAATCAATTACATAGGCCATATTCTCCAACACTCTAATTACAGTAGGAGCGACGTCATGGTGCTGGTCTACTACTCTGGACAGGTCAAGTATATTAAAAGAGAAGTTGCCCTACACAGGAGTAGGAACGATCGATGGTTTCCACTTTACACTTTTTAATTATTGTCAGACCGACAGATATCCCTATAGAACTGGTTATTGTTTGTCTATTTTTTTAACTTAGTCCTTTCCGCATAGTTAAAATCGTAACAGGATTTGAAACTGAGTTTAAAAGTGGTGTGTTTTCAATTTCACGTTACAACCTACTGTTACTACTACTCAAGGTCAAACCTAACGGAATCCCTGTTTGATTGAAATGTCCGTCCAAATAGCCGAGTTGATGGAGTTGGTAGAACAGTTGCAAGAGTGTAAACTCAGAATCCAAGAAGCGGCCCACATTTTTGTATGTTAGTTTACTTTTTGCTGTTATTACTTCGTTCTGATCTTTAGTTCAGAGATAATCTATCGGATACCAGCCAAGCTACATTACGGCATAGTTTACATCTCGTTATAACATTGCTAAATGAAAAAATGACACAAGCAGCAGAGCTTGAAGAGGTGCAGGAACAACCTGTGGAAGTGGAAGATGCAGAAGAAACTGCTATTGCCCAACCAATGGTCAATGTCTTTGGTGAATGGACAGACATGTATGGGCCCATCCATATCTCTTAAAACGTGTCAATACAGTTTGACTTTTGATTAGAAGCCCAATCTCAAATATAAACCAACTAAACATTTTATTAAGAAAGGTTTGAAAACAGTCAAGCTTGTCGACATTTATTTGGAGAATATGCTTACGCTTTTTTAAAATACCGAATATACTGTACAAATCATCGTGAAAATGGTGGTCTAGCTATTCATGGCTAATAAATATAAATTGCTAAGTCGTCATTAATACGGTGTGGGCTTACTGTCATATAATAAATGATACCTATTAGTTTGTTATGTATGTGGTTTGGTGATACCGTGTGGTACATTGGTTTAGTAGCGACTAACACCTTTTTTCTTTTTCAAATTTCTAATTCCGTGCTCTTTGAGTGCAAGTAAAGTACTAATATTGGTTTGAGAGAAATTTGCATCCAAATCCTCGAGTGGCTGTATTTCTAAAGTGGCACTACTCATTAGCACGAGCAAGAACCATGCCAGAAAGCAGTTTTTCTTATGTAGTTTTTGCTGCTGATTCTGAAAATTACCATATTTTTTCTATGTTGCGCAGTTCTGACGATATAGGCATTTTCAGAATTTGTTCAGAATCAGAACAAAAGAGTTGCACTTGGTATACAATGGTGGTTTGACATGTCGTGTTACTCAATTTTGTCATATGCAAGATACAGAGCCATGGAATTTCTGCTCTATAAGCCTTCGATTTTAAGGTTCTGTCATATTCTTGTGAAACAAGTGCAGCAATTTGTAAATTAAATCAGTAGCTTGCAGAGCAGAGTAACTCATTTTTTAAACCAGCGGTTCAAAATAGGTTGGATACACTATTTGCTGATAGATAATTCGCTTAACAAGTGCAACAGTGTTCTTTTTAGCAAATCTACATATAATTACGTACGTGTACGTACACGTCTGTCCGTTTGGTCAGTGCTACCATATTAAGTATGCCAGTTACTTATTGTCTCTGCGCGAGTCTTATCAGCTCTGACCTTTACTCTCGACGCTTATCTCTCTGCTGTGCGGCTGTCTATTAGGATTGTACTGTTTGACAGTTTGACGTCTATTCGGCAAAAAGTTCCACCTACTAGCACAGCATCGCACCGTGAAAAAGGCTCTGATTATTTAACCTAAGCTGATAATTCTCACTCATTATCATACAAAACTGATAAATTTGATAGCAAGCCCGGTAGCTAGTATGTATGTATTCCTAAATCCATTCTGGCTTTACATTTTTCGCTTTTTTTGTTCCATTTGCAATAAATATCCTTAATAAATTATCAACAAAGCTCTCTTGAAAAGTATCAATAAGAAAACGCGGACAAAAACCATGATCCCTCACCATCACACCATCAGCAACAGACGGACATAGGGCAGCGCAGCATAAGAAAGTGGCCGCTGCACTGTCTATCTGATCATTCGGGCTGCTCTTGATACTGCGTCTCACAACAATCTGCAGCTTTTCCCGGACCGATTCTCTGTGCCAGCACTAGCTACACTATTTGACGGCAATCAGTGATTATTAATAGAGAAGTGTGACAACACAACAAAGAGTGCCTTACGTTGGCTGCTGACATGGTCACTTCAAGCTGCCCTGGGCGATACAGCAACAATTTGTGGGTACAGATGGGTTGGAACTTGTTTGATTTGCATAAAACTTCTAAGGCAAACACATTCCGCAGTTTTCACCTTTGTCATATAATATAATAAATAGTAATCTCAGTGGCTTACTGGAAACTGGCACGGACGGAGTTTTAAACATTTGACGTTGGATTCAAAATCAGCGAAATTGACCGTAACCCCAAAACTTTAGCTATTTATGGCCACCATTGGTTGAATGGCCAAATCTGACTGCCGGTTGCATTTGATTGCAATGCCAGTTTTAGCACTGGGATCGAAAGTTGGGTTATGTATTGTGCAATTAGGAAGAGGACACTCAACTGTGTAAAGTGTCGGCGGGTTTGTTACAAAGGCGGCGACAGCCAGACAAGGGGTCAAAACACTTAAATCTATTGAGCACTTGGACTACAAATAGCGCCGACAGAAGACGGCACGACACTCAAGAAAGTGGTTGACCCATCAAAACACTCGACCACCATAGACGGTTGCACAATCGGTTCGCTTATAAGGAAGGGAGCCCTGGCCTGCTGTCAGATCTGTGATCGACCTCTGCTGGTGTGGGCCACTTCAGCATAGAACGGTGAGTTTTGTTTGACTATTATGCTATTAAGACCGCCCGTGCCTCAGTTCTGATAGACATTGGCTAGCATTATTTCGGCTGATTGGGGAGTGGAATTCAATTTTTTCTTGTGAAAAACCGTCAACCATCAAAACACGGGCCACCCTGGACCACAGTAGAAGGGTTGTATAAAAAGACCGGTAATCTGACCTCTGGCCGCGCGTCGCGTCACTCATTCTATTAACCATGTGGCCTGCAACTGCCAATTGTTTGGTCAGTTAGTCTGGCTGACGGAGCGGTCAGGTGTGGTAGCTGGCAGAGTCAGGTACTATATATAAAACGTTTAAAATGAGGCACACTGCCATATTCTCCTGCTTTTTTTTAGTTTTTAAGAGTCGGTCCACGAAAAAATCAAACATTAGTCTGTACAGCTGATTTTTCAAAATCACCGCACAGATGTGAAACTTTCAGCGATTGAAGACCATGAAAAGAAATGAAAAAGTTTGCCATCCGATTTTCTCTAGCTGCATTTGAACCAAAGTTATGGACCCTCGAAAATCGGGATTTTGGCACTCTCCAGTGGCACCACCCTAATTTTGAACGGCTGCGGTTCACTGGTCTGTGGACGAAATGTTATCAGTTATGGCTCGTTAGAAAGACCATTTCAAGTACTTTCAAGCGCTTCTATCAGATTTTCAAAAAATTGGTGTGATCTTGTGCAATTCGCCGTAAACTTTAACAGGCCATATCTTAAAATTGAACATGGTATCTGAAAAAGTGACTATCATATTCGGAATCTCCGTTCTTTTGTGCGTCTAACGGTTTCAACCATATTTATATGGAGTTGCAATCTGACAGTCAAACGATCAGTTGAAAGTAGGGTGGTCGAACACTCAAAAATCCGGTTTTTTGCGCTTTTCGGTCACCCACCAAACTTTGAACGGCTGCCGTTCACTAGTCTGTTGACCAAATGTTATCAGTTATGGCTCGTTAGAAAGGCCATTTCAAGTAGTGTCATACATGATAGTCACTTTTTGAGATGCAATGTTCAATTTTAAGATATGGCCTGTTAAATTTTACGGCAAATTGCACAAGATCAGACCATTTTTTAAAAATCGGACAGAAGCGCTTGAAACTACTTGAAATGGTCTCTCTAACGAGCCATAACTGATAATTTGGTCAACAGACTAGTGAACGGCAGCCGTTCGAAATTTGGTGGGTTACCGAAAAGCGCAAAAAAACGGATTTTTGAGTGTCCGACCACCCTACTTTCAACTGATCGTTTGACTGTCAGATTGCAACTCCATATAAATATGGTTGATACCGTTAGACGCAGAAAAGAACGTAGATTCCGAATATGATAGTCACTTTTTCAGATACCATGTTCAATTTTAAGATATGGCCTGTTAAAGTTTACGGCGAATTGCACAAGATCACACCAATTTTTTGAAAATCTGATAGAAGCGGTTGAAGGCACTTGAAATGGTCTTTCTAACGAGCCATAACTGATAACATTTGGTCAACAGACTAGTGAACGGCAGCCGTTCAAAATTTGGTGGGTGACCGAATAGCGCAAAAAACCGGATTTTTGAAACTGTCTGACCACCATACTTTCGTCAACTGATCGTTGACTGTCAGATTGCAACTCCATATAAATATAGTTGGTACCGTTAGACGCACAAAAGAACGGAGATTCCGAATATGATAGTCACTTTTTGAGATACCATGTTCAAGTTTTGAGATATGGCCTGTTAAAGTTTAGGGCCGATTGCACCAGATCAATCCAATCTTTTGAAAAACTGGCAGGATCCCTAGAAACTACTTGAAATGGCCTTTCTAATGAACCATAACTGATAACATGTGGTCAACAGACTAGTGAACGGCAGCCGTTCAAAATTTGGTGGCTGACCGAAAAGCGCAAAAAAACCGGATTTTTGAAAGTGTCTGACCACCCTACTTTCAACTGATCGTTTGATTGTCAGATTGCAACTCCATATAAATATGGTTCATACCGTTCGACGCAGAAACGAACGGAGATTCCGAATATGATAGTCGCTTTTTGAGATACCATGCTCAATTTTAAGATATGGCCTGTTGAAGTTTACGGCGAATTTCACAAGATCACACCAATTTTTTAAAAATCTGACAGAAGCGCTAGATACTACTTGAAATGGTCTTTCTAACGAACCATAACTGATAACATTTGGTCCACAGACTAGTAAACCGCAGCCGTTCAAATTTAGGGTGGTGCCACTGGAGAGTGCCAAAATCCCGATTTTCGATGGTCCATAACTTGGGTTCAAATGCAGCTAGAGAAAATCGGATGGCAAACTTTTTCATTTCTTTTCATGGCCTTCAATCGCTGAAAGTTTCACATTTGTGCGGTGATTTTGAAAAAATCAGCTGTACAGAGCTCTTCGCGTCAATGTTCGATTTTTTCGTGGACCGACTCTTAATGCTCAAATTCAGAATGGGAAGTGTGTGCTAAGTTCTGCACAAAGCTGGACGTGCCTCCAGTAAACATTATTCGAAAGCTTATTGCTGAGTGCACAGCAGGCCACCTTTAGTCTTTTTTTTTTCAACTGAAGTGGAGCTCCTTTGAAAACGTGTTTGTTTTGAAGCAGCGCATCTCAGGTTATATGACCAGACAAGAAATGTGATTGTAAATAGTATTTTGAAAATTCCATCGATAGCCGTTTAGGTTCATAGTCAAACTTATTGACTTTTTGGTGGGACCATGGATTGGACATCCTGTATATTTGTCATTTTCAGCGCAAAAGAGTCGGCGCCGAGTCAAAGAGGCAACCGGCGGCAAAAAAACCCCGCCACACACACGCAGTAAGTTAATTCAATTACAATATAAACAAAATGTCCAACACAAGATAAACCAGATAAAGGGTATTGATAGTTCACTGTGCACTCACATAAACCTTACCCCCGAGCAAATGTCAGGTACCAGATGAGAGCTAATACTGCATGTTGGCCACGCATGGACCTAGTGGCCCCTACTCAGCCGTCCTTCTTCCCCCTTGCTGGAATTTTTTTGGAAACTTGGAATTTTGATGGCTAGGCGGGCTTTTTGGCCAACAACTATGTAATCCTGACAGGATAGGACCGGCCAATTTTGTTCAGATTAGCGAACTTCCGCATACATGTGACAGGGGGGTCTTGGGGTCTGCCACCACCCGAAATAAGCCAGACCCCCTCCGATTTTGTTGCAAGTAATTTTTTGAGCAAATTTTTGCGATTTTTCACAATTTCAGAAACAAAAATTGCCAAAATCGCCTGTAAAACAGCACTTTTTGGCTGTGTTTAAGCCCAACTTAGCGATTTTTATGGGATTTTTAGTTTTTTGCAGTTTGTAGTGCCCAACCCCTCCCTAGAATTTGGGCTCAGACCCCCCAACTAGCGCCGGACCCCCAACCCCGTCCCCATTCGGCGGGTGACCTGTTACATGTGTGAATTTCCGCATTAACGAATCAAAGCAAAACATTGTTTTAAAATCCAAAACCTTAATTCAGCTGATTAAGTAATTAACCTTAATTATTGCCCCTAAATTTTGCAAAATATAATTAGAAAAGCTTTGTTTATGACCTCTAATTTATTCAAAGTATGGTATGGAAAAAGTCTGGCGAAATCGCTGAATTTAGCCTCAGATATTCATTAGTAATGCAGTTCTTCTGGCGCTATTCTAAGCCTGAAAATAATCTTTGAAGCGCAGTAACCGCTGCGTGAGCAATACTGCAAGTAAAAGGTCACAACCAAGGGTGGGCCGTTCGTCCGACTAATGTCTTACTCTGAAAACACGGAACTAACTAAAGAACTTCTGTGGTCCTTGGGACGGGCCATGCGCACAGACTATAGTTATTACACACTTTAGGTTCTCATAAAATGGTGGTACGATTTATCTACTTGCCATCACCGGCTTTCAGTGACCTGAGTTGCGCTTTGTGTCGTCTAATTCCATTCAGGCAGGTTTCGAACCCACAAACAACCGCTGGGGATGCCGGGGGCCGCGTGACCCAAGGCAGCGAGCTAACCACTGAGCCAACGAAGAGACTAGAAACTAGCCTGTTTTAAATTGTTGTGCATAACCGCATACACGGGCCGGGGTGAGGTGCTTACCCCCTTCCCACGCCGGCCAATACTTCTTGGCAGGTCATACCCGCTGACCCCGCCTCTCTCCCGGAGAGAGAAATTTTTCATTTTTTTGGCCTCCCCCGAGGCGACCTCCATACCTCTTCTGATTTTTTCGGCCCATGTATGTATAACCGTTATTTTCCATATTCTGTATCGCTTAAATGGACCGAATTCACAAACGAGCTCTGAAATATATTTAATTTTGTAGGTGACGGATGCGCCGCTGCCTTGCCGCTGCGCCAGCTCTGTGGGTACGGTTGTTTCAGTATTTATGCACCACAGAACTACGTACTTGCATACATGTGTAATGGGCCGGAAAATGTGTTTGGGGTCGTAGATGCTACAGCAGCAGGGCGCGGTTAGAGGGTTTTCCTGACTATTGGGGTCCTGGTCGGTTTCGCCCGGGGATGGGGTGCAAAATTCCAAAAAGCTCCCAAACGCCTGGAATTGCGTTTTTAGCACATTTTATTCTAGTAAATAATAAGACTAAAAATCGATTGAGCTGTCAACTGGCGTTGAAGAGCTAGAACAAGTGTAAAAGTTTTTAATATCAGCAGCGGAAACGCCGAGGTAGAAGGGTAACAGGGAGTAACCCAGAATCTCCAAGTGCATGCATGCAGACATGGGCAAAAGAGGGGGCTGAAGGGGGGTTGGCGTGGTCAAATACCCGAAAATGTCTCCCTACCGATTTCAGATTGAAGATTAATTGAGGAACTTTAACCACTTACAATTAGATAACATAGAAATGATTTTCTAGATGCTCAGCGCCATGTACGGTAACGTTAGCATACTGTACATGTTGTCAAAAACGTGAATTTACTTCCAGGTTTGGTTTGACCAGACTGATCTTTTATAGCTTTCGATCTCATTTTAAAGAAAGATCCAATCGATTGGTTCGTCGCTGGCCAAAAACAAATCACTGAGTTGGGTACTATAAACGTTTAAAATGAGGAAGTTCGGCACACTGCGGTTTTTTTCGGTTTTTAATGTTTTTTTATGGATTTTGCCTCAAATTCAAAAAGGGAAGTGTGTGCTAAGTTCTGCACAAAGCTGGACGTGCCTCCAGTAAACATTATTCGAGCGCTTATTTCGAAGTGCACAGCAGGCCACCTTTAGGCATTTTTTTTCAACTGAAGTGGAGCTCCTTTGAAAACGCTGTACCACTGTTAGACTTGGATTTCTCTTGTTGCCTCTTCAAGTATGGCATTCAGATTTTAAATAATGGTTACGGGAGGCATGCCGACCTTTGTGGCGTGAAGCACTTATCATACACTTTCCGCGCCGAATTTGAGGCAAAATCCATAAAATCAATATAAAACTGAAGAAACTGGAGAAAATCGTAGTGTGCTGAACTGGCTCACTTTAGACTGTTACAGTACCCGACTCAGTGATTTCTTGTTGACCGGCGAGCAACCAATCGATCGGCCAGAGAGCGATATTTCAACTGAGACCAAAAGCTAAAACATCCGTCTGCTCAAACTAAAGCTGGAAGTAAAAATCCCGTTATTTGAACAACCTAGTTGTACATCGGCCGGAATGCAAGTACCGGAACTATTTTACTTTGTTTGTTTGGTTGTTTATAAGTTCTACTGTGCTTCTTGCCGGTGCCTGACCCCTAAGCCCCCTCTCCCATAGGTGAATGAGCTGTTATCCACATGTATGTTGGTACCGTTTCCATAAGTGGCTGCATATTATGTGTGCATGTACTATTGTTAACTGTTTTAGCCAGCGGCCGGTTTCGCGCACTCTATGATCAGAGTGCGGGAGCGTGCCACACAGCGCTCCGCTGGTTGGGCCAGTTGGTGGAAGAGGCCCACCGGCAGGGCGTTGGCCCTGTTGTGCACCCAGCTCGCGGATGTAAGTTAATTGCTTAGAAGTCAAGTCTCTAGTTCAATCGGTTTTTACATTTCTCACTGTTGCTCTTGTGTTCCGATGGGACTAAAAATAGAGTGTTGACCAAAAAAAAGACCGCCTGGCCTTTTTTCGAGTTTGCCGAATAATTTCAAATGGCCGCCATTTCGCCTAGCCTGCTAGCCTTCTGTAGCCTGGAGTTATGCCCTTCCGAAATGTACTGACCCGAAGTTTTATACGTTAAATTTGAACGTAAATATTTCATGATTCCTTCTTTGGATCTTTCCCAAATTTTGCAGGTTAACCAATCGTTATCTGGACTAAAAACGCTGATTAGGTCAGTTTTCTAGCATAGCCGGCTAAAATCTGATGGTTTTTTACTTTCAGTAAAGGTGAAAATTAGCATTCTCAAGAATGAGGTAGTTATCGGTTGCACAGAAAGCAGGGTTGTACGAAATAGCGGGGCGTGGATTAGAATCGCCTCACCTAAGGCAACACAATGAACACTTAAATTAGGCTAACAGAAGTGCTTTATGTTCAGAGGACACCACCCCCTCATTTTTGGCAATTCCAATTTTTCACCTTCACTCAAAGCAAAATTCGCGGACACCGGTTGTGTTAGAATGGTGAACTCTTCAAGTTTTTCAGTCCATGTAGATTGGTAAAGCTGCAAAATTTTGAAAAAATCCTATAAATGATTCGTGAGATATTTATGTTCAAAATTGACGTCTGAAAATTTGGGTCAGTTCATTTCGGAAGGGCGTAAATCTATGCTGCAGAGGGTAGCATAGCAGCCTATAGGACTTGGCAAAAACAGACTCATATCATAACAGATAATAATAATAATAATCGCTCCGAAAATCTTTGAAAACTGACGGAATAGCGGCCATAAGAAATTATTTGGAAAAGCCTAATAATAGCCAGGCTGTCTTTTTTTTGTCATGACTGTAGATACAATTATTAAGGAAGCGATACAAAACAGTATGGCGATTCGATAACATACCACAACCAGTCAACCATGTATGTGGTTTCACAAAGAAGAGTTGCACAAAAAATTTAGACCGAGAGCTAAAAGATCAGTAACATCATAACAAATCTGTATTTGGCTAAACGAAGGGATTTTGTCAGATTTCATGGATATACTAGATGCAATTTGTTTCGCAATCGGCATGTTCGTTCCCCAACTTCATTATGCTAAAATCCTGCAAAATTATTATGAAATGCGTAAGGATAACTGACTAGTAAATTTGCTTACAGTGCCGCTTGATGTCCGATATCTCAATAGTATAATTCATATCTGTTTGCAGGCACTGCTCCGCGGGAGCCTTTCTACTCTTTAGCTCTCAGAGAGCGTCAGAGCTCTGATTGCGGTCGAGGTTGGCAGCCAGTGCCAATTTTTGGAGGTATGTTTGATTATAATACAGTACATTAACTGAATTTGATTTTATGTAAATCCTTCGTTTATTTTTAGCGGCACTTGGCAGTCATCCGCCTGTTCGTCGCGGCCAGAATGCTCCCGTGGAGTTTTACATGAAAGGATCGAAATACACAACCACCTTAGTTTGGTCATTGCATGTATGCGCAAGAAGAGTGCGTATGTTTTGCACAGACATACAGTACGGTAGCAATGCTATGCGGTTGCACTAGAGACGTTCCAAATTCGTGTTGGCAAAATGCGTAAGAACAAAGAAACTGCCCACATTCCCAGTTCGTCCATCAATTGATTTTGCTGCACATAGCACAGTACTTTAAAAAAAAATTTATTACAACGCACATTATTACACAAATTTGCTTCAACACCGTCCCTTATAGCTAAGTAGAGTTTTTCGCAAAATGCATGGAACTATTCTATGGTTAGACTGGAAGCGTCATCATTGAACTTGTCGAAAAGCTGCGTGAAGTCATTGGTCTATATGTAACAGCTCTGAATAATAGCTAGTGAACAATAAAAAGCCAAAATGTTTAATGTGCAGAGCTTGCATTCTCAAATGAGAGTGAGCCTACCACTTGATCAGCAACAAGTATCACGCATTCAGTTTTCCAATGAAAAATCTGTTTACATAAGTTAGTTACACTTGAGTTCGATTACACCTGGTTTGTGTTAGGTGCGTAATTTCACCAACTGCTTTGCCAGGTCGGTGAGGACACAACCTCTGCTTCGCCGGAGATACCTTCACTCAATAATATTTCGTCCTACTCTCTCCGACCTACCGTAGTCCCATAGTCTCTATCGGACAGTCCAACCAGTCACAGTAGATATCTATAACACTACATGTATGCACTAGGTTATGATTCCAAGAATACGTTTGCTATTTTGGAGAGTTGCACGCGTCAGGACTTGCTTGACGACACCGAAACGGCAGGGGGGTGAGCATTTATTCACTATAGAATTTTCATTTTTCTGTGTATGCACACATTTCAACAGAATTGTAAAGTGCTAACCCTCTCTCCCCTCTGGAACGACATGGTTTATGGACGGCCGTTATGTTTCTCCTGAATCTACACCTGAAACTCTTCATATTGTACGATGCACTGCATGTCTGTGATCGGGGGTTCTACACTTGACTGCCTGTGCACTTTGATCCCGGTCCAGCACCACTGGCTTTCGCTCTGCTCCAGAGTGGTCACTCCAGCTCTCAGCTGATAAACCGTAGCCAGAATTATTTTTTAAAATTACGAATTTCTAACTTGAGATGAAAAGACGTCCATGGCAACGAGGTTTTGCAGTGAATTATACAAACCACATAAGAGTGTCGAAGCGACTCACTTATCTCCTGAAACAGCAGTATGGTCCAGCGTTTGTCAATCAGCTCTTATTAGCAATCGTGTGATAGAGGCAAACAACCATAACCAAGTACCGGAACCCGAATGCAGTTAAATACGTTTAGCCGCTGTTTGTTGGGTAGCCATAAAACAATGTTAAACCAAATCATCAAACCCCAAAAGCAAGCAAAAGCTCTATTTCACAGCTAGACGCGCCTCACTCTGCTTTAAAAAACATACTCAACTATATTCTATTGGAGGTGGGGGCGGCGTGTTGAAATATGAGAGGGATTGTCTGTTTCGGCGTTATCACTATTAATATCGGCGGAAGGAGGTGGAGAAAGAGGAGTATCAGGTTCAAAATCTGAATCTAACTCGAACAAATCTACTGGAGCAAACGTGGGTGGCTGAAGGCTTAATCCTTCATAATAATGAAGGAAATCGATAAGATTGACCGATGATTGGGTATAGAAAGCCGTTTTTGCGTTAATAAACTAAAGGTTATGAATGTCTTATACTGTACGCTTTTCTAAGTAGTACATTGCTAAGTAATTAGTGCAATTTCTCTGTTCTTACCGATACGGAAGATAAACGTTTGTGATTCAATTGAAATTTGATATTTTAGTGATACAGAATGTACAATGTATGAGCACTGTAACCAGGGGGCGTGGGTCTGGTGCACCCCGTGGAGTACAAACAAAAAATCCGCCGAAAATAAGGAACACTCTAATACAGTAGATCATGTACGGACGAAAACTGTTAATTTCTGCTTATTTTACCCTCCAGAACGGCTTCCGAATGCTTTCTTAAAGGCTAATTTTTCAAAATTTCTCGCCCTAGTTGGACAATTGCCAAACAAGGCCTCTTCGAAATTTTAATCCCTGTGAAAGACTGTGTACACCACTGGAATGTACTTGTTCACTGAAATGCAATTTTTGGCTCAGCTACACAAGTATTGGGTATTAGGGTATTGAGGGTCTCAGGTATTGGGATTGGGTATTGGGTTTTTCAGGTATTGTTCGCACTGTAGTGGTCACCGTTCAATTAATCGAAATATTTTTGTTTTCATAAGCGCAATAGCAGTCTTTTTTTGTGCCGTTGAGAGGCCGTCTTTATCTACAGCAAACATAGTCTGCAGCATAAAGGGCCCGTGTCTGCCTTTTCTATCTATGCCGCTGCGCTTTCCTCTCTTTATCTTCTCCTGCGCTTCTCTTGTGTCTCTATTTCTCTACAAATAACTCGCATCTCTCTCTCTCAACCTTTCATTAAATTCCTTCTCTCTCAATTTATCTTTGATTCTTGGTAAGTCTTCTGATTTCTCTCTCAGGTTGTGAGTGTGTAAAGTAAAATGTGACAGACAGACAGACAAACAGAGTTTACCCAGCAGGTAAAACGGCAGGAGGATACACAACACACATAACAACTAATTTACAGATATAGACAATCCTTCTGCCATAACATATCCTTAAAGACGTAATTAAAAACAAATTCCTAAATTTGCTAAAAGGAGCTGATACGGCGAAATTAGGAAGGGAGTTCCAAATCCTTGAGGCGGCAAACAACATTGTACTGCGCCCGTGGCGACCGTACAGGGTGGTTAGCCCAACGTGACAGGAGTTGACCATGGCCATGTCGCAACAGATCAGTGTGCAGGGGCAGACCAGGAAGTCAGGCAGATGATGTTACCAGGAAAGGACGACAGGACAGAGGTGGCGGCGTAAGTAAGTAATCTTGCCTTAAATTAATCTTTTGTATGGTAGTGAGTGATTGAGTGAAAATAGTTGTTTCTAAAAAAATCCGTGTTGTTTATATTTATAGCCGTTTCCGAGCGTTACTCTATTAAAGAAGAGTACGCGGACTTGTGGCGTGAGGGAGGCCAGATGGTTAGAATATTCAAGATCAATGTGCAATGTTTGGGGATAAGAGTGAGCAGGAGCTTTGGTAGAACCCGAATTCTACTTTGTCATTTCGAAAACAGACCGCAAATATAATGACTACCGGCCTCACTACCCGCCCAATCGGTCAGATTGTTGACGATGAGGATTTATAGCAAAAGAAAAGGAGAAAAGTCGAGAAGAAGGGAGGTCGTCCGGGTGTAGGAACAGCCAGTCGCGCTCGTCGTCTGTAGCAGCGGATTAGAATAGAACAAACTGCTGAAGCCAACAAAGATGGCACTTAATTGTCCCAATGACAAAATTAGTATAAAGTTATTGTCAACGACTTTATCTAAAATTTGTCACACAGAATGCTGTAAAATGCATTGTATTCCACGAGTGGGCCAACATATTATCACTGTGCGGGGAAGCTGTTTGACTAATGTAATTTCGAAACTCAATTAGTAAGTTGTTGGTTGGTTCCATTATGTAAACCAATGGTTTTCGGTAAACAACAACTACTCTAACTGTCCGGCCCATTAGGGGGTTAGTAGCAGTTCTTTTATGTCTGTGCGCGAGTTCTAGATTACCATCACTAGACAACCAGTCACGTCCTAATAACTGGCCCTGTAATGCTGTCCACTTTAAAAATTCGCAATTTTCTGTTTTGTTTACTTTCCATATCAGAAAGGTACCGTCTTTCAACTGGCATTTTTGTAGGGATGGCCAAAGCACGTCCGCGCGGCGCGGAATAGAAAATACAAAATCACAGCCAAAAAGTGGTCCAAAACGGTTTTTGCAACTTCAAACGCAAATGCTTTTTTGTGTTCCGTTATTGATAGGGGGATGTGATGTATTTATATGAAACAGAGTGTGAGCTATCGAATAAGATGCATTTTGAATCATAATTCGGCCGTTAAAGGGCATTTTCCTCTCAAAAACTGAATTCGTCGTTTTTCAATGGCCATTTTCTGCTAAAAGGAGAGTTGATTCAAATTTTGTTTATCCGGATTTAAAATCAGCGCAACTCGTTACCTATATAGATAGCACCGCTTTTTTTCTTTCCGCACTTCGGCATGGTCCCCACAAATTTGATTCTTTCTTAACTACTGAAAATGGGCATTTTCGTGGATTTTTTTCATGTTCTTCGTTCTTGTGAAAAAACGACGAATTCGGCGCAAGATGTTCAATCGGTTCCGTGTTCAAACTAAAAACTAAAAAGTTCAAACTAAAAACCACCTCCGCTATACTCCCAGTTTACTTTGTTATTTGCCCTTTACTTTGGCATGGTTTAGACTGGTTACTGGTTTCGCACTTCGGTTTAGACGTGTATATACAATAATTATTCAAGTGATAAATTGTACTGTATGATGTCTGTGTGCATAAAACATAATCTGAAATGCGTGAGTATGCTGTCTACAACGTAAACTAACGTCTAGAACTCGGACACTAGCACAATAGATATAACCAATTGATTCGGAAATCGAAATTCGCTGCCGATTGTCGTTCAAACTTGGACGCATTAACCAAACCTCACACAGTGTCAACGGAGTTAGGCCCCCGTGCTAAGCACGCCGATGGCATTACCTAAGGGGCCAGTTGCTCCTTGAAACGTGTACATCAGTGGTACTAATGCTGGTCTATGAGTTATTTTGGAGATTCATCTGATTACATAATTTGATTACACAAGCAACATTCTCGCGTTGTCACAGAACATGCTCATAAATAATGTTCATTATTGCAGTATCTGGTATCCAAATATGTTAAAATATATGTCAAAGGAACAGCAACGGTTTCGGATGCACTTTTCGGGGGTAGCTCCCCTGTTTGGCGATTTGAAGAGAGTCGTTAAAAATTTTTTGTGCACAAAATTATTAACAGACAAGTTAGCCTTATGCAGTTTTACTCGCCGATTACGAATCCGAACTCAGTTTGTCTAGATTAGGCCTGGTTAACGAGTTATTCGCGTCCAAAATGGGCTTCATTACATTTGGCAAGTCCTGTTACATTATATAGAAAGCGACTAATATGCTCAGCGCCAATCTATTAGTTGCAGTTTTTTCTATAGTATGTGGCTGAGTCTGCAGAGCTAAGTGGCTGCATAAAATTTGGTATTGAAGTATTGTAGGTCTTAAGAAGAATCGCGCAGCACAACATGGTTTTTGTCGCAGCAGTTCACGCCTTCAGGTTGAAGCTCATCTGACTCGATCAGCGAAAATATGGTTGCTCCAGTAGCTTTTAGAGCTGAGTGCCGGCGGAACCTCTTGCCAGAGTGAATAAGGGCGTTCAGGATGTAGCATCACATAGGAGGTATAGCTTGAGGCCCTCTGGAAACAACTGATTCCTATCATGCAGATGGACAAATGCAAATTTCAGCATTTTTAATAGGTTTTCTGTGGAGATGCTGGCATAGCTTGCTTCTGCCTTTGAATCGAATCATCCCCTCATCTAAACTGAGTTGCACACCAGGTTTCCACAGCTTTTGACACTGTGCAATGAAGTCTCTAACCGCATCGCTCACTTTGTGCAAATGGTCATAGCACGGGCTTTTTGAGTCGCACCGGCCACCTGAACGTTAAACAGATGAGAGATTTTTTCGTATGGTGAAAAACGTCCGTACCTTTTTCTTCTCCTTTTGTTCATCATAAAGTTGGATAGAGCGCAGTATTTTGACGAAAGACCACTGTGACATCTGTCGCATTATGAAACCATTGGACAAAACGTCTTTTGTGTGCCATGCGTAAGTCAAGTCTTTGTGATTGATTTGATGTGCAAAACTGCTATAAGCGTTTCTATAAAGGTATTTTACTGTTCGTAGAGTATG
>JASANB010003754.1:0-37770 GCA_030248155.1 Sabatieria punctata
GCTTGATGGCGCGGCGCCCATCATATTTTGGGATTTGCTCTGGTCGGACCCCCCGCCCTGATTCGGACCGAAGTCGGGTCGGTATGTCGATAGCACTATATTTAATTTTTAAAAACAAAAACGGTCGAATCGAACAAAATTTTTTGAAAAGTTGTAAAAATGTGCAATACCCAAACAACAAAAAACTGAAAACACGCTCAAACAAGTCGGAAAAGATTATGAATATCCAAAAAACGAAATGAAGAACACGCAGTCAGAGTCAAGAGTCAAGAAACAGGGACAGACGATTCCGACGTGATTGCAGGCCGTTCACCTAACTCTAAGCATAAACCTATAATACTGAACCTGAGCTTAGCTGACTTGAACTGAGCCTCAGCTTCACTTCTCTGACTGAAGCTAATACAGTCATGTCTCGTTAATCCAGACAAGTTGGGACCGGCCAACGTTGTCCGGATTAGCGAATTTCCCGATTAACGAATCAAAGCTAAAACACTGTTTTCCGGGTCAAAGACCTAAATGACAGCTTTTTGTTAGTTGCACATCAGATTCTGCAGCTGTACCTCCTAATTAAAACCCAAAAGCTTATTTCAGCTGATTATAGCTCCTAAAAAGGCAAAAATAATCACATTCTGACTCAGCAAAAAGCATAAATCTTCTGTCCGGATTAACGAATCTAGATCCGGATTAACGAGTCATATAACATGGGGGAAAATTGGGACCTGGCCTAATCTCGTCCGGAAGGCGAATATCCGGATTAACGAGGTCCGGATTATCGAGACATGACTGTAGTGCGAAAAAGGCATTTGTGTGCAGTGCCGAAAATGTAGAAAGACGAGCTCCAACGATTAATTCAGTTTATCGTATCATCACATCACTAGGAGTAATAAGTATGGCAGTTGACTCTAGTCTGCCGGTTAGCCCAGTTCACATAAGTACACATAGTATATGGCTGTATCAACGAAAACCGAATGACAGATAAAGCAGCAGTAGAGCTATAACAGTCAAGGAGGCGTTAATTTTGTGGACGCAACCAGCACCGGGGGATATCTCAGCCTTGTGGTTCCAGTAGAATTTCTCAGATTGGTTGCCGCTGTTGCATCGCTGGCTGGATAAACAGCAGACCAGTGCCACGGTGTCTCCCACCACAGTGGTGACAAAGAACGGCAGTTCTCTGCGTTCATTGCAAGACTCCTTCTCCTTTAGAGAGAGTCTGGTCAGCCAGAAGAACTCTCGCAGACACCCCTTGATGGTGACGTTGTGACGGTACTGCTCTGTACCGACCAGCCAGTTTTCGGCGTACAGATTGAAGCAACTGCCTCCTCTCTCAGTTCTGCACACCTCCTTCACCACTTCTTCACCGGCCGGGAACGTACGCACACAGGTCAGGATCACTTCGTGGCCGCCACCGGTCGTGCTAGCTTTGTTTGTGCCGTTCGGGGTTCTAGAAGATCGTTCTACTGCAGTATCTACACCTATTGGCCCAGCACAGTTGGTCCAGTTCAGTAGCCAATTACATCTTCATCCCCTCGCTGCGGTGAGCGTTTGTTACAAAGAGGAGTCGGTATACGTTGGCTAAAGTTCTAAACGCGCTCACTCACTCAGTAGCGTACCCAGGGGTAGGATGAGCATATATCCCCCTTTGTGGTGGAGATAGGAAGGAAAAAGTAAGATAAACCAATAAATTATTACCTGTACATGTCTTTTTTTGCCTAGAATGCGTTTTAAATGTGTTCTTGAAGGCAAATTTCTCGCCCTTGCAAAGCCCGGCAAGGCAACTTAAAAATTTTACACCCTGGGTACGCCACTAGACACCCTCCTCTCACCATACATGTAACAGGTCATCGGCCGTCGTTCCAGAGGGTGGGCGGGTCGGCTGAAAATTTTACACCCTGGGTACGATAGACGACGCACCAGGAGGGGTAGGGAGTTGGCTAAAAACGACATCGCTATTTTTCGGAATTTTTGGGAAGTTTGTGTTATTTTCAATTTTTGTACATTCTGGCAAAGGTTCTAAATATAGAAAAGGTTCCCAGAGTGGTTAGTAGGGATTTATTCAATTGATGAGATTACGCAGTATGGCAACAAGGGGTTGAAAACATCGGGATTATGCCGCGTCGTTGGCTCAGTGGGTAGCTTGCTGCCTCTGAGTCACGGCGGCCCCTGCATCCCTAGCGGTTGTAGTGGTTCATCCTCTCGGCGCGGCAAGTTTCTTGCTGCAAAGAGTTGGTCGTCGGCACAACGCTCCACCCAGGCCACCGAAAGCTGGTTACAGCGAGTAGATAAGATGGGAACCAACTGGATCTGCCATAGCACCGAAGCCGCTCCTACAGCATGCCAACTTGGAGAAAGAGCAATGACGTCAAGTGCTGGCTGAGACGACACAACAAGGCCTATACCGGTTTACTCCTCTTCGGCCGGGCGGCAGTGGACGCTGTCAGCACTATGATGTCAATGCGCCAGGCGCTCTCTTAGTACCTGGCGCCCAATAGCATGGCTAGAGTGGCTGGCAGTGATAGAAGGGAAACGTCCGAGATGACGAAACACGGGGGTTGCGCAATGGATCGCAAGGTCTGAGCGTAGGGCTGTAAAAGCCCCCCGCACATCGGATCGGATCGAACATCGGGATTTTGGGACGACGTTGTTTATAGACGGCCCCCTAGCCATTGATTTCACCCTTTTCACAGCTTTAAAGCTACATTTTTAATGATGTTGTTGGGTATATTATTTGTTTCATATGCTCACCTTTCTTGACCATTTCATTGTAAATTTTCTTAAAAACTGTTTTCTAATGTGCAAGAACTGTTACATTCTTCCTACTCCAACGCAAAGGGGTGTACACAACCACCCTACACCCCTGGATACGATATGGCACTGTCGCTAATGTGTCGGTTAGAAAACTGTAAATGACTTTACCAGTTAACTTCAAACTTAAGGAAAGTATAAATTAAAAGATACTTCATACTCTGCATTTGGGGGTACTTAGCGGACACCCTGTAGAACCTGAATACAGTGGCGTACCCAGGATTTTGCAATGACGGTGTAAAATTTAGAGGTTGCCTGGTTGGGCGCTGCCCTCTGGTTCTCTTATTTTTTGTCTAGTTTTCCTGCCTACCTCCACCGCAAAGGGGGGGGTGTACGCACCGTACACACCCCTGGGTACGCCACTGCCTGAGGTACATACGTAGAGTATCCTGGTGTATGAGGAGGAATAGGAGGAGCAGAAGGAGTTGTGGTGCTGCTATTCAAGTAGTAGCGGTAGGCGTCGTTGTCTCCGTCAATTCTGTTGCAAAAAATCCCTCTACACAAGCAGCGGTAGTAGGAAGTGTGGCCACGCTCTCCTTTGTGACAGCCGAGCTGACCCTGAGGCACATTCGGTATGCACACTTTCCTCTGTGTCTTCACTGCTCCTGTTACTGTCAGTTGGTCCTTACATGCCACACCGTATGTATCCACAGGGGAAGCACTGTACTCGGGACAGAGAGCACCCACGATCCAAGGAGCGCTTGGGCCGACTGACGAAGAGAATTGTTTCAGTGTCCGTTTGCCGATCCAGCACACTCCCACACTGAAGTATCGTTTGAGTCCATGCCACGGATTCAAAGCTAAGGAAAGAGCCATATACAGGGTGTGCCAAAAAAAACAACCCAGCAGATTTTTCGCTGTAGCAACCGCAAATCTCAACCGATTTGAATGAATCCTTTTTTAAATGAAAGATAAATTAATCCTTAAAAGACTGCTGAAATTTTCATTAATGTACTCTGCTTAGTTCCTGAGATATTGGCTCTCAAAATCAAAACAGTGATTTTGGCAGTGAACAAGAGGGATTTATTTATTATTCTGCACTTCGTAATAAAACGGATTCCTGCTACTGCTAAGGGCTCTTTGAGGCTTTACTGGTGAAACAGAAACTCGGTTTACTTCAACACTAAAGTATCATTAGCCCCAGCAGTAGGAATCTGCTTTATTATGAAATGCAACGGAATCGCTCTTGTTCTTTGCCAAAATCTGTTTCGACTTAGAAGGAAAATATCTCAAGAACTAAACTGTGAATCTCAAATAAAAATTGCACCAATCTTTGAAGAATTTATCAGTCTTTCATTCAAAGAAGGATTCATTCAAATCGGTTCAGATTCATGGTTGCAAAAGTAAAAAATCTGCTGGGTTGTTCTTATAATTGCAGCATAGCACTTCTAGAAGAAGCCCACCTGTTATGACTTCACTTAGGACTTAGGATGTGACTGTCGTAAATACTTAAACTTACCACTAGAAGCGTTGGGCAAAAGATGCTTACAAAGACCAGTAGGAGAGGCAGCATCACAGTTACAGTAGGAAAAGTTGCCACAACAACACACTTTTACCTACAACAGCGTCACTAAGAGCACAGCACAGACATCAGTAGGTACTTAACTTACTTGAGCGGTGACCTCTGGTATAGACTTGGTTCCATTTTTGAGTTGGGCGCGGAAACACTGCCTGTGTTGCTTCACCTGCTGCTTGCACTTTTTGTTCAGTGTCAGATTGTTGTAGTGTTTGGTGATGTCGGACAAGTGATTCTCGCAGCCCAGCCATTGACTTGGAAAGATGTGGTGTTTGTAGCCGGTGGTTTGGATGAGGATGTTGACACAGTAGTTGCTGTTGCTGCCACAGTCTACCTGGGACAAGCGAGTCCACGGTCTCACTGTCCAGCGTCCACTGTACACCTTGTAGTTGACACACATCAGAGCAGAGCCTCTCCAAAACACACTCACTAACACCACACACAACAGAAACTTCATCTCTCCCCTAGCAATCATACACGCAAAGTTTAGTAAAGTGGACACCCAGATGTTGTGTGTTGTATGTCAGTCACATAGATGTCTGTGTTTTGACGTCATGCGCACTGTTTCTATCAAAGACTGACCTGAAAGTTGAAGGTGTACTTGGTAGATTATAGAGCTAAATTGGTTCGGCCTGTTTTCTGGATTACAGACTGACAGTTTTTCTCCCTTTGACAAAAGCTATTTTGAAAATTATCAACAAAATAATTTCCCAGCCTTACATGTCATTAGCTGATCATATACGAAAGAAAACGAGTCTCATCGAAGCAGGACTATTGGGCTAGCATTTCGGCTGAGGCGGGGGCGGTAGAATTTTCGATTCCTGAGGGGGGTCTGTGGGGTGGCAAGCAAAAAAACCAATTTTTGGCCAAAATCAAGGTTCCTTGGCTTATTTTTCATTACAATAAGTTAAAATAAACTATTCTGAGCTCATTTACTCCTTATCCAGGCATATTTTTATCATAATTTTCATACAAAATTCTTCCAAAAAAATTCTTGAGGGGGTAGCGGCCGGCTGAGGGGGTAGGTCAGAGCCTGAGGGGGCCAAACCCCCCCTCATACCCCTTTGCCCATGTCTGCATCGAAGGACTATTGGGCGATCCCAATTGAGCGATTTTGTGGGACTATTGGGCGACAGAAATTGTATTTTGTATACAAAGGCACAGAAATTGTTTATACACTCGTCCATACATCAACGTGCGTTATTATTAAAGCAGAATAATAAGTTTACAACAAAACAGTTATATCAACAAAGTAAAACAATTTTAAAGATTCATTTCAACGTTCTGCACATAAGCTCCAGCTCGTTTCCCAGTTGAAAACCTTGGACCACACCATCTATGTACCAATGATGTAGCAGCAGTAAGATGCGACCATCTACCAATGATATACTTGCGGCCACTTGCTTGCTCTTTACTTTTATTGGCCTGTCTATACTTGCGTCGTTGGCTCATGTCCGGCAACCAGGCGCTCGTAGAAGACATCGCGGCGTTTCTGCACCTGTGGCATAACGAGTGTGAAGCGCGAAATAGAGGGTTGACCACATCGAACTCGCGCTGTAGATACTGTGGACCCGCTAATAGCTGCAATTAGATTTACGATTAATTAAACTTACCACTAGAAGCGTTGGGCAAAAGATGCTTACAAAGACCAGTAGGAGACGCCACATCACAGTTACAGTAAGAAAACTCTCCACAACAACACACTTTTACCTACAACAACAGCGTCACTAAGAGCACAGCAAAGACATGCAGTGCTTAACTTACTTGAGCAGTGACCTCTGGTATAGACTTGGTTCCGTTTCGTAGCTGGGCGGGGAAACACTGCCTAGCCTGCCACTTGCACTGGGACAGATTGTCCAGGGACAGATTGTTGTAGTGTTTGGTGATGTCGGACAAGTGGTGCTCGCAGCCCTTGGAAACATCTGGTTCTTGTAGCCGGTGGTTTGGATGAGGATGATGACACAGTAGTGACTGTTGCTGAAACAGTCTACACCGTTGGTCTTGGAGGCTTTGTTGTCTTTGCTCATCATCGCGATGTTGTTGCTCTTCGCGCAATCGCTGTTGGTCTTTGTGCCGCTGCTCTTCATATCGACGTTGTTGCTCATCATAACGTTGTTGTTGTTGCTGAAGAAGTTGCATAAATGTTGGAGATTCGGTAATAGGAACTGAGGGTGGATGAACAGGAGGAGCATCTGTGAGATTGAGCTGACTGATGGAGAAGTGCACAGAAGAATGAGAAGAAGAGCGGGAAGTAACTGGAGAAGTGAGCTCAGACTTGGTCTTGCGGTGAGTAGAATGGCGTGCTGACGGAGTGACACGAGGTTTCTTTGCTCGAGGCATGGTGCACTGTGCAACACAGCAAAACAATTTTGGTCTTGGCACCAAATGAAGAGAAAGGAGCAAAGACAACAAAGGCTCAAAGACCAATGGTGGCTGCGCGAAGAACAGCGATGTCGCGATGAATGACAGGAAGCCACTCCGATCCGATCCGATGTGCGGGGGGGCTTTTACAGCCCTACGCTCAGACCTTGCGATCCATTGCGCAACCCCCGTGTTTCGTCATCTCGGACGTTTCCCTTCTATCACTGCCAGCCACTCTAGCCATGATGCCAGGTACTAAGAGAGCGCCTGGCGCATTGACGTCATAGTGCTGACAGCGTCCACTGCCGCCCGGCCGAAGAGGAGTAAACCGGTATAGGCCTTGTTGTGTCGTCTCAGCCAGCACTTGACATCATTGATCTTTCTCCAAGTTGGCATGCTGTAGGAGCGGCTTCGGTGCTATGGCAGATCCAGTTGGTTCCCATTTTATCTACTCGCTGTAACCAGTTTTCGGTGGCCTGGGTGGAGCGTTGTGCCGATGACCAACTCTTTGCAGCAAGAAACTTGCCGCGCCGAGAGGATGAACCACTACAACCGCTAGGGATGCACAGGCCGCCGTGACTCAGAGGCAGCAAGCTACCCACTGAGCCAACGACGCGGCCAGGAAGCCACTCTCCGTGAACTCTTCGCAACTCTCTGTGAACGTCCACCCGCTGCACAGCCACAACTCGCCATCACTCTTCCGCGTCCCTCTGTCTGCTGTTTCGATAAATCGACTAATGACATCTCTTTTGCTCACTGGTTACGCTGATCCGATCCGATCCGATGTGCGGGGGGCCTTACGGCCTGCGATCAGACTCGAGGTCCATTTCGCTTCCCCGTGATTCGTCATCTCAGACGTTTGCCCTTCTTTCACTGCCAAGCCACTCAAGCCATGCTGTTGGGCGCCAGGTACTAAGAGAGTGCCTGGCGTGGTGACGTCATGGTGCTGACAGCTCCCAACGGCCGCCCCGGCCAGTGGCACTAAACCGGTATCAGCCTTATTGCTGGTCTCTCAGACAGCTCCTGACGTCGTTGATCTTCCCTCCAACGCGGCATGCTTTTTGGAGCGGCTTTCGGTGCAACGGCAGATCCAGTTGGTTCCCATTTTACCTACTCACTGTAACCAGTTTTCGGTGGCCTGGGTGGAGCGTTGTGCCGACGACCAACTCTTTGCAGCAAGAAACTTGCCGCGCCGAGAGGATGAACCACTACAACCGCTAGGGATGCAGGGGCCGCCGTGACCCAGAGGCAGCGAGCTACCCACTGAGCCAACGACGCGGCCTGGTTACGCTGATGTCACCTCCTTTGTGCAACGATCTGGACTCCCATGGTGTAGGGTGTTGGAAGATGCTCTCGATACTCCTGCTCGACAACAGTTCTATTCGCTTTCTGATGCCCAGACTCTGACATCGCACTTACTCATCTCGAACCTCTCCTTCAACCGGCCGAGTCCTCCATCCAAGTTGTCCTCACCTAACTTCAACAGCCGCCCGATCCAGACGTGATGAATCACTTCAAGTCACAATTGGCCCGTCTTCCTACCATGGACAGTATCGCTGCAGCTGCGTTCGTTAACCTACTCCGCTATCAAATCAAGAAGCACATGATCCACCACCTCTCCGATCCCGCCCAGCCTCATGACATCTGCTCCGTTACCACAGAACCTGTCAAGTACTACAACACTGAGCAGGCAATCAATAATTCTCACAATCATCGTTGGTCTTCCCCTTCAGTTCTGAAGCCAGGCATGTCCAACAGTTCCCCTCCCAGATGTCACAACTGCTACAAAGTCAGCCACTTTGCCCGTCAGTGCCGTTCACAACTGGTCTCCCCTACCAAGACTGCTCCAGGCAAGGCTACTCCTGTGTCTTCAGTTCAACCGGCTGTTCCGTTGCCTTGTGAATGAATGAATGAATGTTTAATACACGTCCAACAGAATAACAAACAACTCAGATCAAGGGGAGGGCGTGGCCGTTTGTCCGACGAGTGCCCTTCCCCGCAAGTACTCAGAAAAAATCAAACTGTAGAATTAATTTTCTGAAGCGCGAAACTGTGCTCAAGTCATCCCGGGTCTCGGGACCAAATGAACAGAAAGGAGCACGTTAACCCATAAACAAACACTACAATGGCAAAAGGAATACAAAGGTTGAGTACAAATCTCTTTCAATACCTGGGACAAGCGAGTCCACGGTCTCACTGTCCAGCGTCCACTGTACATCTTGTAGCTGACGCACATCAGAGCAGAGCCTCTCCAAAACACACTCACTAACACCAACACACAACAATAACTTCATCTCTCCACTACAATGATCAAAGCAAAACAGACACTGAGATTGTTATGGCTTAGCCACACCTTGCCAGTGATACCAATCGGTATGATACGTCAGCGAAGGTAATAACTTAGCACAGAGGCAGCTGATTTATGCATATAGCAATTAACTCTAGCTTGCTTAAAGGGAAGACAGGATTCTGGGCGTCAGGTGAAGCTGAGCTGAGAACTAATGCAAATCTAGCTAGTATGTGCTGCTTTTGCATACATAGATGGCAGGACTAATGGCTAACGAGACTCTGAGCGAGGCGAGTCGCTGGCAAAGTCTGGGCTGGTACGTGACCTACGTGTGTCAAGGCACTCTAACCGGCTCTCTCAACCTCTTCATCACTTCTGTCATTTTGTACTATCCAGCTCTGAGATCAAGGAAGGAGTTTTTGATATTAGCAGCGCAGACCTTTGCCGACGGCTCTAATCAGCTTGCTTATGTACTAGCTGGTAAGCACACCAACTTTTAACTCACTCATTCTATTTACTATTTTACGCCAGTAGGTTAGTGCGTAGAGTAAGACCAGAAGGAAATATGCTTTTTTTACTATGGTAATTAGTGATGCAACCTGGAGCGGAATACCGGGATTCGGGAAAACCAGGATTACCGAGAAATGAGAATACCGGGAAAAACGGGGAAATACCGGGATTACCGGGAATATCGGGAAATCGATCAAAACGTATGCAGCATGATAAAACATAAATGTTTTCAACATCCGGTTTAGCTATTGATACCCATTTCTAGTCGGTTTTCTCAAGGATTTTCTCTCATAACGGGCTAAACAACTACAGTACAATGTGAGATGAATTTATGTTGAAAGGGTTAAGTGAGTTGGTTTGCCAGGCACCAGGCAGCTCGATGTCAATTGGAATAAAAGAGTTGTGTAAGAATAGCCAATCAATGAGTGGCTTTGCTCAATTAATCGCCTTTATAAAGTTGGAACATAAAGTTTGCGGCCTAAAACGAATGTAAAAAAATCTGGAACAAAAGGAAAACCTCCAAAACATGGATGTTCGCTCAAATTGAGCAAATAGCAGTCATGTCATTTGAAAACTTTTTTAAAGTTTTGCGTGCCGCTGGTACTGGCAAAATAAATTTGTTGGGTATACAGTAGATGTCACTGAAATACATAGTATCTGCAAAAAACTGTCAATACTGCTATAAAATATATTTCAATGGTATTCCTGGTATTTCCCGGTATTAGAGAATGTGCGAACCAGGATTAGAAACCGGGAGTGAAAATACCGGGAATTCCCGGTTGTTTGGGAAATACCGGAATCCCGGTTGCATCACTAATGGTAATGTTTGAAGTGATGTATTCAGAAGACTGACTGACTGACTAAGAAAGGAATGAGTTGAGTGTACCAGTTCAGGCGCATACCGCATTATCCTAACCTGGCAAGCCAACCTCGAGCAGTTGTGGCTGAAACGTACCAGTTGGGACTGCATAAACACTCCCCATAATCTGGTCTGGTTGTGGAGCGACGCATCAGCGGGGCTCATGTTACTGGTGGTATCGTTGGACCGGCTCCTAGCCATCGCTCAGCCACTACAGTACATCGGATTGGGTCATGGATACGCTTACCTAATGATCGTCCTATGCTACGGCATCTGTTTCGGTCAAGGCACACTGGGCTGGTTGCTCACTTTCCTACACCGTCAGAGCAAGGTTCGCCCTCACAAGTACATCTGCAATGGAATAGCCAACGTCTGGGACCAGACCTACCCTCTCTACGCGTTCTACTATCGCTATACACCACCCACAGCGGCTCTGTGCAGTGCTGTTTTGTACGGAGTGGTTCTGGTGCTCTACAGACGCAAACAGAATAGTGTGACTCCCAGTTTGAGCGGGGAAGCGCTGAAGACAGAGCTGCTGCTGCAACGTCGACTCACTATTACGATTGGTTTGGTCTGTTTTGTTGTATTTTTACAAGTAATGCTTGTTAAAGCTATCAGTTCGGCGTGTACGGTGGCTTTCAACGTGATACCTTATCATCTGGGTTACCGTCTGCAAGCACTGGGCATCAATAACATGATGGCTTGGATCGTGAGCAACCTGAACCCGCTGGCCAATGTGTTGATCTACCCATTGCGACAGAAAGACATAAGAAAAGGCGTCGTTGCCCTGATTCATTGCAAACACATGCCTGAAGACTTGCGCATGTGGGTCTCTCAACAAGTTGACGGCAATGAACGTCGTGTAAAGGCAATGTTTGAGTAGTTTTTGGCCGTTTTATAAATATAAATGTCGTTTTGTTTTAGAAGTACAAAGGTACAACGCAGCGCGCTCCCAGTGCAAGACCCAAAGTTCAGGGGACGGAGGTAAGTAAGTAATTTTATTCAAAATAAACAGAACAAAATGCCCAAGACTGAGACCAAACAGATAGGGTATAAAATGAGGTAGGTAAATTATGTATATCCAGCCAAGTTTTCGAAGAAAAAATATATTTTATAGGCTCACTTAGACCTAATTCGTAGTACTACAAACTACATATTTTCGGCGATTATGACGTCATCAAGACTACAAATTAACTAAGACTACATATTATTTTAGCTGACTACAAATTGACTACAAACTACTTTTTCATAATTTGCGAATTTGTAGTCATTTTTTCGGAAATTCTCCGATTTTGTAATGTAATTTTATAGAAATTTTATTGAGTCCCCAATCGGCATTTGAGCTGTCTTGAGCTTATGATAAGCTTACCAAATACCAAGAACGAAGCTATTTTTTATGTAAAGTGTTAGAAAAATCGTTTTTCCAATTTTCCCGCTTTTTTACCCGTATAAATTTTCAAAGAAAGGTGACCACATGATGGACTTTTGCACATTTGTTCGTGTTTTTTCTTGTCTTGGTTTCTAAAAAATATCTCATTCTATTTTTAAAAAATACCAAATGTTCAGCATTGAAATTCTGTTAAACATTGAATTCCGTCTGTTTATTTTCAGTAATAACTATTAGAAAAGACGATTTTTTTCACAGAAAAACAATTAACAGGCTTCCGGTTATTATTTTTACAAAAGCATTTCTATGACTGATTGTTCAACTGGCAAAAATTTGCAGTAATATGGAATTTCTGACGTTTGGTAACCTGACTAGAAACTAAAACTACGTACATATTTTTTGAACCTGAATTTGACAACTACAAACTAAGACTACAAATTATTTTCGCGAAAATTTTTAACTACAAACTAAGACTACAAATTGAAATTCTCTGAGGAAATAGGTCTAGGCTCGCTGCCATTGCATCGAGTAATGGCAGTGCAAGATTTGCTCAGTTGTGTAACGAAACTATAGCTACAGACAGCTATGTACAGTACATGTGCTCAAGGGATAGAAAAGTCAAAACGGCAAACCCCATTTATCCCCTGCTCCCGTGGCAGGTTTAGGACCCGGCACCGACCTGAGAATTCAATTACTAGACTGGCTCAGAAATCATTAACTTTTAGCTTAGATTGGTAAAGTAATACGTATATGGAAAGTATACAGTGTATCTAGTGATGAGCTATGGCACTGTGCCATCAGAAGGGCACATCAGTATAGACAGTCTTGTTCCCTGTTTAGACCGATGAATTAAACAATCCTTATCTTTATCTTTATTGGTAAAGAACTTTTCTCTTGAACAAGAACAGTACTTGAATAAAAAGTGTTATAGGGGATTTCACCTCCAGACTTGAAATGCCAACAAGTCGCTTGGACCGAGCCCAGATGAACAAATAGATACAGCAAAAGAAGGAGAGAAAAAACTTTACTAGACAATCATTTTGCTATCTATGGCCGTTTTGTACTCGTTTTGTGCTGCACATTTTTCGAGTTAGAAGACCCACACAAAGTAAAATACCCTCTGATTTTGTGTCAATCGCAATATGATACTTGTGGCAGACTAACATAGTAGCCACTAGAATGCATTTGATACAAAGAAAGGATAGGTACACATTCACAAATCGACATTTTCAGCGGACTGCGCATTGTCGTCCACTAAGTCTGTTCTGACAGTGCCTACCCTTTGTTCCAGATTCACGGCTGCGGCGGAGTTAGGTCTCTGATTTTGGCCGAGAATTTTGGCCACAAACGCCAACTTGAGTTGTCGGTTCCAGACGTAATAGACGATCGGGTTAACGGAGAAGTTAATTGTGCAAGAAATCGGAACCAGATAGTACCAAGGAGAGTTGGTTGAGAAGAACTTGGGTATGTACTGGAAGAGAACGTTAGAAGTGACGTGGATTGCCAGGATAACGAAGAACTGCCAGCAGAGGCTCAGATCAATCGTTGATTGGCTGAAAGCGGCAGTGTGCACCCAAACGCGCCAGGCAATCAGTGTGTAAAGGAAGAACGAATAGCAGGTGGAAACGGACGAGAATACAGTACCGTGCATTATCGGATACTGTACTGCCGAGTTGTTGTAATCAAAGGTGCTGGCCATCTTGTAAAAGTCAAAATAGACGGGACAGCAGAAAATTATGTAGGGAATTTGGACTAGAAAACTTGCCACCCAAATACAACCGATGCAGAACTTTGTTTTTTGTCCACTGCACAACAGACCGAAACGGGCCGACAACCAGACAGCCACAAAACGCTGCGTGGACATGGCCAGTAGGTGTAGACAGAAAGAACTCCAAGAAATGCTTATCATGACAGCAAGAGTGCCCGGCAGCCAATCAGCGGTCGGCTTGATAAGAGAGAAGAGCGAACCGAACAACCAGCCCAGACAGCCAATCGAGTCAGACACAGCCAGACTGGCTATCAACAGAAGCCCGGAGTTTTGATTCCAACTGCATCCATAGAAAATTGTCGCCAGCAATAGTAGCTGAGCGACGAGCCCGGTTGAGGTGATGAAAGCGGAGAAAATAGCAGTGCTCACGAACAAGTACTGCTGCATGGTTGACTGACTACGTATTGCACTCACCGAACCGCAATCAATAATGGATTAAAGATTATTTTTTATCGCCGCACTCAATAATACGGCTCCTAGCTAAAGGGCACGGTTAGGCACGCACTAGGAGCAATATTTGCCACTGCTGCAGTGAGTCAAATCGCCCGGAACAGAAGGAAACGGTGACTTAATATAGCCATTAGACCCCTACCAGGGGCTTACTTTATTCTCTACTAATTGGGATCGCATGTCCTACAAAATGGGTTGTGTTATTCACACAGGTAAATGAGCGATTAACTTGAAGCAAGAGCTGTGAAATAAATCAAGCAAGTAAATTAGAAACCTGAATTATGTTTCATGATCACGATACGTCAACATACGTATTGTGATAAAAATACAACAACGCTGAACGGTATCGAATGATGGGTCCCTTGATCGGTTCTTCACAGAAAAGCGTTTTTCCTATTTTCTCAATTAGCATGACAAATTAATACCTGAGCCGACCGTCTAATAACAGTCGCTAATTGGCCAATGCTTAATAACTTCACTTCATGGTCTAATCAGACAGAGGAGATCTACGTCAACAAAGGAAGCGGACGTACGTACGTGAGCGGTGGTCAGTTCAAGCAAGTATGAGTGTGGAGGTGGTGTACCATTTTGTTTGGGCCCTCTTTTTGGGCATCAGCTTTGCTCTGTACGCGATGGTCATGTACGTACTGGTTAAGCACCGTGACAAATTGAAGAGCAGCTTTTTTCTGCTCATCACCTGGCTGGGGGTGGTCGACATGTCTAGTTTGGCCGTCCACTTCACCTTCAAGATGGTAAAAGTTCTCGCCTACCAGCATGTAAGACACAGTGTGGTGGTGGCCACTGTGGAACAGATCTGCATCAACTGGCTCTTCTACGCCCAAACCATAGCCAACTTGGTGGCTGCCCTCAACCGGCTCACTGCAGTTCTCTTCCCTTTCCGACACTACACCGTGAGCAACTTTTCATTCCTCACTAATCACTGTGTAGCCCAGCTAGACTCCAGATCTGAATCATCTGCTCACAAAAAGTGCACGCTGCAGCCAAACTATCGTGTTCGTTTAGACAAAAATTAGGGAGGTGCATGTAAGTATGAACGCAACTTTCGTAAAGCTCTTGATGATTACGACTTAACACCTTCCTTCCTTCCTTCCTTCCTTCCTTCCTTCCTTCCTTCCTTCCTTCCTTCCTTCCTTCCTTCCTTCCTTCCTTCCTTCCTTCCTTCCTTCCTTCCTTCCTTCCTTCCTTCCTTCCTTCCTTCCTTCCTTCCTTCCTTCCTTCCTTCCTTCCTTCCTTCCTTCCTTCCTTCCTTCAGTACTTCCTTCCTTCCTTCCTTCCTTCCTTCCTTCCTTCCTTCCTTCCTTCTTTCCTTCTTTCCTTCCTTCCTTCCTTCCTTCCTTCCTTCCTTCCTTCCTTCCTTCCTTCCTTCCTTCCTTCCTTCCTTCCTTCCTTCCTTCCTTCCTTCCTTCCTTCCTTCCTTCCTTCCTTTCTTTCTTTCTTTCTTTCTTTCTTTCTTTCTTTCTTTCTTTCTTTCTTTCTTTCTTTCTTTCTTTCTTTCTTCTCGGAAAAGAGAGCCGTTTGAATCCAAATCCATTTCAAATTAGAAGAACATGAGCTACCGTATCAAACACGCTGGGGGCCGGTCTTCGTGAAATTAAGAATAGCCGCGCTATTTTCCGCCATTGTTTTTTTCGGAGGAAAAAATAAACGACGAAGATGGCGAACATAATAAATGCAAAAGAACAAGCAGAATGCGTATTTTAGGAATGCACGGTATTTCTTTAGGAATCCAATGAAGCTTAGCAGCTGCTCCTATTACCTAATCCCTTCCACGCACAAAATGACTTTTTTGACAATGTGTATTATGCGAATGTAACAAACAATTCCTTCCTCAACCAGCTCGATTCCTCTGATTGAATCGGATAAAAAAGATTTTTCTCTTTTGTTTGTCTTTAGTTTCCCTCCAGCGTTGAGCGCTGCGTAAGATTGGCGGCGTAGTTTATTTATGTAGCTTACCGTTGCCTTGTTTTCGCGTCGATGTAATAAAACCTAGTTCAAATTGTAATGCCCCACCAGATGAACAAAGACATAGTGGCGTTCAGAGATTACAAGCTATGCGCACATGGGCTGTACCTTTGGTACCACCCACAATGCCCGAATGTGGTGGAATCATCCATATACATACTGTAAAAGAGAAGAAGGTTTTTATAGTTTTGGGAAAGGAAGATGCAAGTGGCTGTAGTGGTGATGTGGGTGGCTCCAGGGCTGTACAGTCTGCCGATGCTACTACCCTCTGGCTGGTCCTTCTACGACACTCATCTCAACGCCCACTTACAACCCAACTCTACCGTAGGTCTTTACCTTCCAAACACCACTTATAACAGTACTTATATACACTCGGTTTCTGCTTTGTTCGATAATTTTCGATTCTCTTAGATCCGTTTGTTTCTTCTAGCTACCGTACTCGACATAGTCTTTGGTTTTTCAACACGAAAACATCAATCTATCTACTACGATAGCCACTTTTCAGAGATGGAATGGAAGTGGCGTAGCGGCGCTGCTGTTTTTCGCTAAAGAGTGGCAATTGTGGGACACTATCCTCGCGCATTAGCGAAAACCTAACTGATTAAGCTGAGGCTAAGATAGCTCCAAAAAGTACGATTAAGTTCATCCTAAGCCTAATCCCCAATCAATGTCGAAGCTTAAAACTTGATCACAATGCTGAACAGAAGCTGGTACTTCCAAATTGGTTGGGGGTAGTGTCGATGTATCAAAATCGGAGCATCAGTGCGTCATGCATAAGTGAAATGCACGCTGCTTCCCTCGCAATTCTTCAGGGAACCTAGCTTAGTCTGTTCTGTACTACAAATATCCAAACAACTTTTCCGGACTTTCGAGAAAATCGAAATTGGATAAAAAGGGGTGGGTTCGTTCGGGAGTGTGGTCTCAATTGCATGTATGCAGTGGGGAGTCTAAGGTTTGCAGGCGTCGCTGGTGTACCACGGTGTGGGCTTTATGGTGGAACAGCTGGTGATCGTGCCGTCACTGGTGATCTTGTATGCTCTGATCAGCATTGCCATCGTTCGGGCCAGAAGACACGCACCAAAGCCGACCACTGCTCGAGCCAAGAAAGAGTTGAAGGAAGAGAGGAAGGAACACAGCATGGCCTGCATAGGGGGCATAGTGGCCTGCGGTTACGAGCTGACTGAATTTTCCTATATGCTGGCTATATTCATTCACCCTCGCTTCTACGCTGTCGCCTGGTTTTTCTACAGCGTTTTCACTGTAATCAATCCTTATTTGTTATTGTTCTACTCTCAAGAGGTTAGAAAACACTTCAAAACTGCTTTCTTTTGTAGAAATTAGCAACTGCTTTAATTTTGTCCACAGAGACATTTCGGTCAGGGGATTATAGCCATGTATAACAGTTTGTGCATAGGCATAGCAAAAACTAGTGCGTAATGCGTAATCTTAGAAACATTCAGAAATTTCACTAACACCCTTTTTTGGCACTACAGTATGCTCTTAGGTTTCTAACTTAAATATGTGGCTTTCTTAGATACGTACATACTAGAGGCTAACCATACATAGGCCGGGGGTCTGTGGCGTTTCCCCACCGCCAACTTGGGCTCGACACCCGAAAAGACCCCACCGACCAAACTGAAGCCGACTTTTGATTTGATCCTGACCCTACACACAAAACTGTTGGCAACAACTAGGCCCACCCCCAAATTTTCAGAGTTTGACTACCCTCAACTCATTTTTCCGGCCCATGGCATGTATGGCTGTAAGCTACGGTTTGTATGTATGAATGAATGAGCTACTGTATTCTATTATGTATCATTAACACAATTATTCTTGAAACGGCAATGCTGATGTTCAGTGTAGCACGAAAACGAATCAATTATCGTTGAAGCAAGATCATAAGAGTTTTCAATTTCCTTAATCCTATTTTCTTGCATGAAGAAACTTGATTGGCAACTGGTTGGCAACAGAGCGCAACAGAAGCAGTTTGAGAAGCCTTTCAATAGGTTCTGCTGGCATGTTCAGCACTGTTGACGCAGTTCTGTTTGTGTTCTGGCTGGTGTCTGTACCTCTGTACAGTCTCTTTCTGTTCACGCTTGTCAAGTACCGTAACGAAGAGCCTTTCAACGCATCTTTCTTCAGAATCACTTTCTGTGTCGGCTGCGTAGACATCTACGCGCTGTTGAATAACTGGATTCTGTTAAAATTTCCCATTTACGACTGGTTGCATGTGCGAGATCTTCTCAGACTCTCGCCAACAGGCTGGGCACAGTTCTTCATCCCTGGCACTGGGGTCTGCTGCTTCGCACAGTACACCGCTATTGGTCTGATGGCCCTGAACCGCTTCACAGCTCTGGTGCTAAGCGATAGACACGACCTGGTAAGTACTAGCTGATTAGTCAGCTCACAACACAATCATGCTAGCTCACGTTAATCCAGCTTGGTTGTGTCAAGCTATCTCGATCCGATCCGATTTGGGGGGCCTTACAGCCTACGATCAGACTCGAGGTCCATTTCACTACCCCCGTGATTCATCATCTCGGACGTTGCCCTTCTTTCACTGCCAGCCACTCCTAGCCATGCTGCTGGGCGCCCGTAACCAGAAGGGCGGCCGGTGTGTCGATGCCATGATGCTGACAGCTCCCGACGGCCCACGGTGCCCCATATGCCAGAGGGCTCCCGGCATGGTTGGTTTCTCAATCAGCTTCTGACATCGTAGATCTCCTTCCCAACGCGGCATGCTTTGTGGAGTGGTTTCGGTGCAACAGCAGATCGAGTCGGTTCCCATTTTACCTACTAGCTGTCACCAGCTTTCGGTGGCCTGGGCGGAGCTTTGTGCCGACGACCAACTCTTTGCGGCAAGAAACTTGCCCTGCCGAGTGGATGAGCGCACAACGTCCCGCACAGAGGCTATGCGGCCTAAACCACCACACCAACTGTGCTGGTGTCAAGCTATCTCAGATTCGGTTATGATTTGCAAATAGACAGACCAAATTCTAGATATGGACTGGCAGACGGACCAAACTGAGCATGGCAAGCATTTTCGTGCTGCCGTTTCTGCTCTGCATCCCAATGATGACACTGAGCTTCACGTATGTGGGTCTGGAACAGACTACAGTCGGAAACAGCAGCACAGAGTTCGCAGTAGTCTGGAATGACTTCGATTGGCAGGTGGGATTAGAGTGAGTTGCGCAGTAAGCAGAGAGAGCTTCAGGTCTTCTACTTCAAGCTGGAAGTGGCGCTGGTGTTGCTGGTTCTGATTGTCTGCACAGTCTGCTACTCGGTGATCTGCTGGTCGCTGCGGGCCACCATCAGAAGCATTGCAGCAGGCATAGGAGCAGAGCAGAGCAGTGGTTCCAAGTTCGCCGACATCAAGCTGGCTTTTACAGGCTTTGTCTTGTTCGTTTTGTTGGCGGTCAATCTCTATTACAGTAATTCAATGTCAAATGCTATCGATTTTGAGAGTTACTTGCGGGCTGTGCAGATTTATTTGATCTTGATGGACGTTTTGGCCTGGGTTAATCCCTATTTGTTTCTGTTGACCAGCTCGTATGTCAGATCGCACATGCTTTACACACTGACTTGTAAGAAAGTGGTTAGTGCTGTGACAAATCGCAAAAGGTCCGTGAAGCCAAATCGGATCAATGGTGGCGGCAAAGTGGAAAATAAATTCTAAATGTTAGTTTTTCTAATTTTTGCTGTATGTAGTTGTCTACTAAACAGGCAATTTACCTACCTTCTTATTGATACGTTTCAAACTTTTGTAAGTTTTGAATTTACGTCTGATTTCTTGTATACCTAGTATTGTTATTCATTGTGCAAATTTTGTAGACACGGTATTGATTATTTTTATGTCAGTGCTATGTTGTGTTGGTCAAGTTATTTATCTTGTGTTTGATTGTGCTTTGTTGTAATCTGTTTTGTCATGTGATCCTGAGTACCATTAACTTCAACTTCAACTTCAACTTCAACTTTTATGCCATCAAAGCTCTACACCGTAAAACAGCAAGCGAGCGGCAAGAAAATAAGTTATAAAACAACAGCCATATCATGAACTAAGTTTTCAAACGAATCAGAGTGCAGAAAGAGTTTAAACCTTGTGTTAGACAGAGAAGGAGTGTTAGCCGGCAGTTTATTCCAAAGCGATGCGGTAGCGCAGACAAAAGTTGCCGCTGTGGTGGCTGTCCTGGTCGCCACAACAACAGGGCATTCGTGGTTGGTTCGGCTGCTATGACGAGTGGAAGGGGCAGCGAACCAGTCTGCTGGCGCAAAACGAAGTTGGTGATAGTAACGATAAAACAGCTCCAAGCGTCGCATAACAACAAATTTCCAAATAGGCAAGAAAAGATGGCCACATTTCTGCACGGCTGAACTAAGCAAGTCTGGATAAGAAAGACTAAAATTGTTGACAAAACTACACAAGAAAGATTTCTGAACACGTTCTAACTTAGACTGTACAGCCCTATTTTTTGGATACCAACTTTCTACAGCGTACAAGAACTGAGGCGAAACACAACTACGGTAGAGACGCTCTAGTACTGTGGATCAGGTATACCTGTACCTGTACCTGATTATCAGGTAGATTTGCAATACCCATCTGATACCTACCTGATACCTGATCGGGTACTTTTGAACTGTACCTACCTGATTTTGGGCATTTTTGGCCTGAAACAGGTACAGGCATCAGGTACTTTTTCGTTTTCAAAAATAGCATCAGAAGACCAATTTGTTAATAAAAAAGCGTTTAGAACAGTTAACTCTTCAAATTTTTGGTCCTCATTGTGAAGTAGTACTCCAGGCCACTTCTGACTCCTAAACGCTGTTAATTCCTGTTAAATTTAAACTCAGAATGCTTTTAAAAACCGCTTTTGGAGGCTAACTTTTGAAAATTTTCTTGCCCAACCTAAAAAATTCACCTTTTTGGCAAATTCTAGGTAAGCCACTGACTGGAGGCGAAAACACATTGATATAAAAGAAACCTTACCAAGACCGGCGAAAATCAACACAAGCGAAAATGGATCTGGAAAACGATTCCAAATCTCTGAGATAATTTTGAGCATACATGGGCCGGGGGGTAAGGAGGGTATACCCCTCCCCCTCGGCCGGCCATACCCCTCCCTCCCCCATCCACCCCCCCCCCCCTCACGGAGGGAGGAAATTTTCGCTTATTTAAGGCAAAATAGGCGTTTTTTGGCCTTTTTTCGGGTGGACCCCCCCCCGCCCGCCCCCACCCCCCCCCCCTTGGTCTTCTACCCCCCCCCCCTCCCCCCCCTCCGGATTTTTCCGGCCCATGTATGATTTTGAGAGCAGGTTTTTGGCGTTTTGTGCAATATACCTATAATGAAAAAATTTACATTTATAAATTAGTGTTTTAGTAATGAAAAATTCCTAAAAATGACTGCAACCAAACTACTTTCAGCTGCCTTTGGAGTCCAAGTTGGTATTTTGAGCGATTTTTTGTCTAAAATCCAGATTTTAACTTTTTTTTGACAAAATACTGATACCTAATATCTGAAACCCGTATTTTTGAGACTAACTACCTGTACCTGAAACCTGATTGGGTATTTTTTAATACCTGTACCTGATACCTGACATTAGGTACTTTCTCAATACCTGCCAACAGTACGCTCTAGTACGTAGGCCGGCGCCGCTCCTCTCAACTGTCTAAAGAGAGCTCCGATTGCTTATGCTTGGCACGTTGGGCAGCAAATCGAGCATGAGGAACAAAGGTTAGCCGGCGATCTATTTTGATGCCCAGGTACTTCGCCCCCTCTACTAACGCTGCCTGCTCGCCATTGATTAACAAGGGCAAGTTGAGGGTCTGGGCCGCCGGATGGAATGAAAAGACCATGGCACTGCACTTCTGAGGGTTTAGCTCAAGCTCTAGCCCTTGGATGCACTCAACAATTTTGCTAACATCCTGATTCAGCTCTCTTTCGGCATCCAGTGACTGTACCGGCTTCACAAGAGCAAGATCGTCTGCAAACATTAGGAGAGAACTGTTTTCAGACAAGGACAGGGAACTCAGTTCATCAATGTAAACAGCAACAAGACGGTTCTTCAAAATGAGTGTATAAAACTTTAGATAGTTTGAACATATTGAAGATCCTCTCAGTTTTAGAGGCAGAGACAGATTTTTCTGGAAATTTTTTCTACAAAATTAGACCGGCAGCAGAGGAAAACGTCAGTAAACTTTTACTTGAAGAAACTGGGTGTGCAATTCTTTCAGATGCAGTTTTCTCTTTCAAACAAGTCTTGCTGACAGCAAGCTCTTCAGATAATTCTTTCAGATGATTTTCCCTTCCAATCCAAAGAATTCTGGCACACTTTAGGCAAATCTTTCAAAAAATTCTGGCAATCTTTAGGCAAATCTTTCAAAAAGCAGCATTCGCTTCCAAAGAATTCTGGCACTCTTTAGACAAATCTTTCAAAAAGCAGCTTTCGCTTTTGAAGAATTCTGGCACTCTTTAGGCAAATCTTTCAAAATCCAGCTTTCACTTCAAAAGAATTCTGACACGATTTAGGCAACTCTTTCAAAACAGCTTTCCTTTCCAAAGAACTTTGGCACACTTTAGGCAAATCTTTCAAAGCAGCATTTCCTTCTAAGGCATTTTGACATTCCTTAGGGTTATCTTTCAAAAACACGAATTTTCAATTCCCTTCCGAAGAATTCTACAGTTTTCTGGGAAATCTTTCAAATCAGCCTAAAGTGTGCCAGAATTCTTTGGAAATTTTAGGAAGTTTGCGCCTTGTTCAGTCCTTGCTTCTGTTTACTTTAATTGCATTCATAGTGCTTTGCTTTGTGGGCCGAAGTGTGGTGGCCGTTTGCGCACTGCCACCAAGCTAAGCTGGAACGTTGCCAGCGTTTTATGTTGCGTAACCTAACCAATACGTGGGCGCGAGACACTTCATATGAGCAGCTAACTTCTGTAGCCAGTGGTATTACTGAGCCTTCTTGGTTACCTCTTTGTCGTACTGTGACTATTAGGAGATTGTTGTTGTTTTATAAGTACCGCCTTGGTTTTCGTTATTTTCCATCTTCTTTTATCGTGCCTGTATGTAAAACTTGAGTAAACTTTCAAAAAGCAGCTTTTCCTTCAAAAGAATTCTGACATTCTTTTTGGGGAATCTTTCAAAAACAGGAATTTAATTTTCCCTTCCAATCCAAATAATTCTGGCACTCTTTAGGCAAATCTTTCACAAAGCAGCTTTCGCTTCCAAGTGAATTCTGGCACTCTTTAGGTAAATCTTTCAAAAAACAGCTTTCGCTTCCAAATAATTCTGGCACTCTTTAGGCAAATCTTTCAAAAAGCAGCTTTCGCTTCCAAAGAATTCTGGCACTCTTTAGGCAAATCATTCAAAAAGCAGCTTTCGCTTCCAAAGAATTCTGGCACTATTTAGGCAAATCTTTCAAAAAATCAGTTTTTTTCTTTCAAGTAGTCCTGACACTCCTTAGGTAAACCTTTCAAGAGAGAAGTTTTCTGTTTCAAGCAGTTCTAACACTCTTTAGAAAAACCTTTCAACAAAGCAGTTTTCTCGTGCAAGCAATTCTGCTCTAGGGGCAAGGTCTTCAGGCAGTTCTTTGAAAAACAATTTGTTTTAAGCAAGCTAATTCTGAGCGTAAACACTTTAGGTACATAGGTCTTAACAAAAAACAGTTTTCTCTTTGAAGTAATTCTTTCTGCATTAAACTCTTTAGGTAGCTCTTTCAATAAGTAGTTTTCTCTTTGAAGTAATTCTTCTGACAGTAAACTCTTTAGGTAGCTCTTTCAATTGGTAGTTTTCTCTTTGAAGTAATTCTTTCTGACAGTAAACTCTTTAGGTAGTTGTTTCAATCAGTAGTTTTCTCTTCGAAGTAATTCTTCTGACAGTAAACTCTTTAGGTAGCTCTTTAGGTACAAAATTGGACTGCAGATTCTTAAAATTAAAGTACTCCAAAGGTTACGTAAAAACCCAATTTTTATCTTCCAACTCCAGCTGGTAGGCTAGAAGTTTGAGTTTGAAATTTTGGTCCCATGGTTAAGCGGGCCGATATTCAGAAGGCTGTATCTCGGGATTGGAGCGTCAAATCCACTAATTCTTTGGGGCCGAAAGACAACTCATAAGTATGTATACCCTGTACAGGCTAAGGTAGGTTTCGCTGCAGAATTGAGAGGGAAGCAGCGTGCATTTCACTTATGGATGACGCACTGATGCTCCGATTTTGATACATCGACACTACCCCCCCACCAATTTGGAAGTACCAGCTTCTGTTCAGCACAGTGAACAAGTTTTAGGCTTCTACATTGATTGGGGATTAGGCTTAGGATGAAGTTAAACGTACCTTTAGGATCTATCTTTAGGACTTTTAGGATCTAGCCTCAGCTTAATCAGGTAGGTTTTCGCTAATGGGGGATAGTGTCCCACTATTGCCGAAAATTTTCTTACTTTTTAGCGAAAAACAGCAGCGCCACGTAAGTCAATCTAAGTCAATCCTACGCAACCTATGTACATTGTACATAAGTCAATCTAAGACAATCCTATGCAACCCATGTACATTGTACGTAAGTCAATCTAAGTCAATCCTATGCAACCTATGTACATTGTACGTAAGTCAATCTAAGTCAATCCTATGCAACCTATGTACATTGTACGTAAGTCAATCTAAGTCAATCCTACGCAACCTATGTACATTGTACGTAAGTCAATCTAAGTCAATCCTATGCAACCTATGTACATTGTACGTAAGTCAATCTAAGTCAATCCTATGCAACCTATGTACATTGTACGTAAGTCAATCTAAGTCAATCCTATGCAACCTATGTACATTGTACGTAAGTCAATCTAAGTCAATCCTATGCAACCCATGTACATTGTACGTAAGTCAATCTAAGTCAATCCTATGCAACCTATGTACATTGTACGTAAGTCAATCTAAGTCAATCCTATGCAACCTATGTACATTGTACGTAAGTCAATCTAAGTCAATCCTACGCAACCTATGTACATTGTACGTAAGTCAATCTAAGTCAATCCTATGCAACCTATGTACATTGTACGTAAGTCAATCTAAGTCAATCCTATGCAACCTATGTACATTGTACGTAAGTCAATCTAAGTCAATCCTACGCAACCTATGTACATTGTACGTAAGTCAATCTAAGTCAATCCTACGCAACCTATGTACATTGTACGTAAGTCAATCTAAGTCAATCCTATGCAACCTATGTACATTGTACGTAAGTCAATCTAAGTCAATCCTACGCAACCTATGTACATTGTACGTAAGTCAATCTAAGTCAATCCTATGCAACCTATGTACATTGTACGTAAGTCAATCTAAGTCAATCCTATGCAACCTATGTACATTGTACGTAAGTCAATCTAAGTCAATCCTACGCAACCTATGTACATTGTACGTAAGTCAATCTAAGTCAATCCTACGCAACCTATGTACATTGTACGTAAGTCAATCTAAGTCAGTCCTACGCAACCTATGTACATTGTACGTAAGTCAATCTAAGTCAATCCTACGCAACCTATGTACATTGTACGTAAGTCAATCTAAGTCAGTCCTACGCAACCTATGTACATTGTACGTAAGTCAATCTAAGTCAATCCTACGCAACCTATGTACATTGTACGTAAGTCAATCTAAGTCAGTCCTACGCAACCTATGTACGTAAGTCAATCTAAGTCAATCCTACGCAACCTATGTACATTGTACATAAGTCAATCTAAGTCAATCCTATGCAACCTATGTACATTGTACATAAGTCAATCTAAGTCAATCCAATCCATCAACCTAACAGTTGGAAAATATCGAAATTTTTAAAACATATTAATATAACTATGCATGTATGTTTTCCAGAAAGAAAACATATTAATAACACATATAGTCATATGTTTCTGAAATTCAAATATGTGCATATTTTAAAACATAAAACATATTTTTATTCTCAAACTTTATTTTCAATATAACTCAACAACTAGGCAATTCCGAGCTCAAGAAACAATAAATTCCAAGGAATTCAACAATAATCTAGAAGAAATCTCGATTATACTTGACAAAATTTTCGTGTTTAGTCATATCGATCGGCGCCAATACGGTAGCGCCAGCGCCGACCGCCTTCTGCAATTCCTGCCAAAGAGAACACACGTTCAACATCTGCAGAAGTTGCAGGAACAAATAATACGCTTAGCGCAAAGTCTGCAAGTTGTTTCAGATTGGTTTGCCACTTTTCAGCCCAAAAATCTAATATCGCATCAAAAACCCAACAAAAAACGACTCAGAAATCAGAAAATTGTACAGTAAACTAGGTACGTATGCAGCCTGAAACCATTTCAGTGGCACTGCCTGCTTCAAAATATGTTTTATGTTTTCTGAAACATATTGAGAACTCCCGAAAAAGTAGCAACAGTAGCAATGTATAAGACCCGCCTACTGCAAAAATATGTATATGTTTTTGAAAACATATTGGCCCCAAAAACATATACATAGAAACATATTGCAACTGAAAACATATTTGGATGCATATACATATATGTTTCCCAAAAAAGAAACATATTTACGTTTTAAAACATATACATAAAACATATATGTTTTCCACAGTACAACCTACATACGTATAGTGTGCGATGTAAGTTAAATATAGATACGTATGTACTACTGACTGCAGTGTTGTTGGGGTTTTTAAACGGAAATAGAAGGAATAAGAATATGGTAATATTTTGGTCCATTTATTTAGTGCATTTCAAGCTTTCTATTAATATCCTGCTGCAGTCCAACACTGGAAAGGACAGGTTCCCCATCACTCATAATTTATTATCAATGCCTTTGGATGCCTACATTGTATATTGTACCTGCACAATTTGGTGCGAAACTTACAACTCCTGCTGGTGCTGTGTGCCGAAAACTAAAAGCTAGGGCGGTCCACCTAAACTGTGATCTTTTAGTAATACCAAGAGTATAGCCTCGAATGAAATTTGTAAAGCCGATCGATCCCGATTTGGCATAACATAGATACAGTACTACTGACTGGGCACCCATGTACCAGACTAATAGTCTTAGGCGTACGCTTAGCGCTTAGTACTGTTGTTTGTGTATACACATACACATTTACCATACACAAAAATACACATTGTTTTTTCAATGTGTATACACATACACATTGAAAATTCGGATACACATTACCATACACAAACACTACACGAAATGTGTATTTTTGTGTATGTGTATTTGATCCGCAAAAGTCGATAAAATTTTGAACAGAATAGTAAAATTTCGATGTTTTTGCTGCAGTAATAAACGCTAGATATCCTGATAAAGCCTTCAAATGGCCTAAGTAACTCGATTTCAAAGCTATCCAAGGTTTAAAGCAACAGACCTTGAGAGATTTGATTTTCTTAGCATTTCTGGCTCAAAATCTACCAAAAAATTGGCATTTTCAGTACAATACACATACACAAATATACGCAAAAATACACATTATTTTGTTGAATGTGTATACACAAATTACCATACACATTTGAAGGTAAATGTGTATACACATACACATACACATACACAAATGGAAAATCCAATACCAAACAACAGTAGCGCTTAGCGCTCAGGCTAAGTGCTTAGGCTTAAGCATAGGCTTAGTGTTTAGCTTAGGGGACGCGAGGTCTGGTTTGGTTGATTCTGAACCAGTCTCCCGTTCGACCGGTGATCGTTCCGGACACGTGTGATGTGATTTTTTGGTGTTTAGTGTGACTAGTTCAATGTGGGGAGCCGTTCGGTTCCCCACGTTCGACTAGCTTTTCAGTCAACAGTCGGCTGTGCGTAAACCAACAACCGTTCGAATGGCGCTCCATGACGACCTTTATGGTGGGTGACCTTTATGGTAGGGCAATATGCATCCTGGGCGGGGCGGCGCCGTCGGCGGGCTGGTCCTACCCAGCGTTCCTCGATGACCCGCACGAAGATGTGTGTGTGTATCATTATGCAATAATCTCGCACCTGTGGGGAAAAACAATCTATACGCAACTGTGGGGGAAAATAATCTCCATGCCTCTGTGGGGAAAAATAATCTATACGCAACTGTGGGGGAAAATAATCTCCATGCCTCTGTGGGGAAAAATAATCTCCACGCCTCTGTGGGGGAAAATAATGTCCAGCGTTAGGAATGATAAAACCGGGCTAGGATAGTCACAACTTGAGCTGGATTTTTTTCCGCGATTTTGGAAAAAACCGAAAAAAAACTGAAAAAAACAGGCCAAGGTTTTTTTCGGGAAAATGTCCATCCCTGCATGTAGTCTTATGTGCTGACTTATGTTTATGGGTACTATTGTTGAATCGTAAGCAAAGAAGAAAGAAATAAAGACAAGTTTGCAAGTTATGCCACGCTCAAGCTATACCAGTCAAACTTGTTCATCCCATTAATTTCCCATTAACCGTCATGTGCGTCAAGTGCATCCATACATGTACTAGGGGGGGGGGTTTGGGGGGGGGTTGACCCCCCCCCCCCTGCTGGAAAGGCCAACCCCCCCCCTCACCCCCCCACCCCCCCCCCCCCCGAGACAGGTTAAGGGACCCCTCCCCCTGACCAAAAAATACAAGTACTAGTAGTGGCTCCAGTATTAACAAACTGGGTCAGAAATCACTAATTTTTAGCCTAAAATTCACTTGAAAAGCCTTTGGAAACCGAATTTGGCGTTTCCACTGCTGATATTTAAGAAAAATCGGTGTTTTTGGAAGCTCTTTTTGTCATTTTTTGCTTGTTTTTAGCTTTAAAACGCTATTTGGCAGCTTAAAATAGCGATTTTTAGCGTCCTTACTGAGAAAAACGTGCTAAAAACGCATTTCTAGGCGTTTTGGAGCTTTTTGAAATTTGGGACCCCCCACCTGGGCGAACCCCCCCCTCGACCTCCCTCCTGAGGAATCCCCCCCCCCGACCCCCCTCCCCCCAGGTCGGCCCGGAGCTGTTACATGTATGAGTGCATCCTGTTGTTATAGAGATCGCTAAGGGGTTTGGATCACAAGTGGTGGTGCGCGTCCGTTCGCTCGTTGACTCATGCGTTCTATCTCTGTTTTGGTCAGCATTGCAGTATTAACTAAGCTGTCCTGCCAAAGTAAGGACTGTCTGTTTTCTGTTGATTTAGTAGAAATCGAATTTGCAATGTGTGTGTGAGAATAATAAATAATCTTACACCTAAAATTCTTTAGTAGAGCAGCAATGTTCTTCCGTCAGACAACGTACCTATTACAACAGCTCTGAACGCATTTGCTATGCACTTGAGTATGTCGCTGATATAAGAGCTGGCAGCAGATGTGAGCAGCTACCGAGGGGCAGACTCCTGACCGAAGTTCATCATGAGAAACTTTCTCAAATCGTAAACGCCTTGAGATTTGTGCCGAGCAGTAGTGGAATTGCTTGTCTGAGAGATGATTTCAAACCGGGTCAAGTGTTTACTGTCAAGGGACACATACCTCATTTGGATAACCCTGATTGGTCAAGCCCCCACCACTCAGCGTAAGCCGCTTCCGCTCCTTAATTTACACACACATTCCAAAGTTATTCTAAAGATGTAAAATGGACAAAACTACTATAGGCCATACATGTAACCAGGGATGTGCATGTGAGATGTGTTTTTTTCGGTGTTTTTTCCTTTTTTTCGAAAAAAAAACCCGTTTTTTCGTAAGGGCCGGAAAAAACATAAATCGCGGAAAAAACTCAAGCTAAAAATAGCTAATTTATGACATTTTCCAGTTAAAAAATGGACTTTTGCAATGTATAATAGGCCAGACTGACTCAAAACTGTTAGAAGAACAACAGAAAAGACCAAATTTGGGGATCTAAAACAAAAAAGGCAAACTGCTGTAAGAAAATTTGCATATGGCCTTTATTGATGGAGGCTGTCGGGGACTGTTTCACGCCTGTTTCGTGATTTATATCTATGTAAGACGTGTAATTCTGTTCTGAAAAGACTCAGGAAGGCGCTAGAAAGCGTTAGGAATCATAAAACCAGGCAAGGGTACACAGAACTTGAGCTGGAGTTTTCTTCCGCGATTTTTAGCCCAAATTAGCCACTTCTGGCGATTTTTGGCCAAAAAATGCGATTTTTTTCGATTTGTGAGCGTTTTTTAGTGCCCAACCCCATCCCAAAAGTTGGGCTGAGACCTCCCGGCCGGTTACATGTATGCTATAGGCTGTCTCAAAATGGAATCATTGTCATTTCCTCGAACCATGCCAAAATATCTGAAATTCGTTGCATACATATGCATACTGTAGTTTCCAAAGTCCCGATAACTGTACTGTACTATGTGTTCAAGTTTGGTGCGCCAGTCTTGTCCCTAGAAAACTTTCCTTTTTGCTGTTACACTGTATTTCCGCAATTTCGCCGGCATCGTTGTTGTTGTTGTCATAATGGCCATCATAATTGTGGTTGTGGTCATCATCTTGATACATTTGCTTTGTTTCAGGAGTGCGATTTACTTGACAAAGAGAAATGAGCAATACCAACTCGTACGCATACCACTCATAGTGCAAGTGCGACACAAATTTGGGGATTGGTATACTGCCAGAAGAGTGCAGTCACCCAATACAGGATTGGTATATGGTCCTTCTGTTAACAAATCATCCGATGAGCCGGCGCCGTTCAACATGACTGATGATCAGAATTTTACCATGCGTATTGAACTGACTTCAAACAACAAATTTAGAGTAAGAAAGAAGAGAGAACGGGATTCATGCTGTGCACGCATTTATTTCAGATAACAGTAGACGACACAACTTTGCGCTATGACTGGTTTGACCCTTCCAATGACCACATCAACTGCATAGAAGCCCGCTTCCGCTTTGATGGACTTTCATTCCAAATTGGCTCCTCTCAACCAGTAAAATATAAGGTACAAACCCCTGACCACTGGTTGTTTTCAGCCTACTAGGAATAACCGTGACTGTTTGGCGGTCGGGCTGACCAATCAGCAAGGAGTAGGATGGGCGTGGCAATGATTTGACCAGTGGTCCGCTCCAGCAAACCGTACCCAGTGGCATGAAGATGAACCGAACAATCTGAACGGAGATGAGTCATTTGCTTGCGTCGATGTGAACAGCAAACGATTCCGAGACTTTTCACCGCGTTTCTCTCTCTGGGCTATCTGCAAATACAGTAATAATGAATTTAGATTAAGAAGTAAAGGATAAGGTGTGATTTAGACTCTCCCAACCGAAAGCACCAATTCAAGATGACTGGCCGAGAGCAGAGAGGTTCTTCCGAGTCTGTGATCAAGCAATTCAAGTCATTCAGTGAGATCGTCAGCTGTTTCCATGCATGTGAGCAGGTCTCTTCCTGTCTCAGTGTCAGTCACAGCAAGCTGACCAATCAGTGTTGGCTACATTATCATTATAAACATGACATGGTCACTGTACCCGACAGTTTGTACTCCATTTACGATATGCATCTTATTTTGCAGTGACTTTTGGTCCAGTGTGTAATGAGAAAGCATAGAATTGATACTCACAGATAATGTATTTGTTGTATATGTGAACGTTAAAGAATGGTTGTTGTTTTAGAGAGGTGTCTACGTGTTTCGCCATTGTGTCGTTCCTCTGCTTAATCCAACTGTGTGTCTGTCTACTAAATAAATAGTATATATCGGTCCCTCTGATTTGCAGAATAAATTCAAATGGCCGCCAATCTATCAACTCTCAACCAAATGAAAAGATTTTTACTTTTTTACCAAGTTCAAGCAAGCTATCCATCTGTAGTTGTGAGTTATGTCCTTCTGAAATGAACTGACACGAATTTTCAGATGCCAAATTTGAACATACATACATATCTCATGAATCCTTTATCTGATCTTTCGGAAACCGTGCAGGTTAGTCAATCTTTATATGGACTTTAAACCCTGAAGAGCACATTTATGTTACTACATATAGTATAGTAAAACAAAAATTAGTAATAGTAGTGGTATTTTACTAGTAGTAAAATAATAATAAACAGTAAAATTAAGAGCCAATAGTAAAGTAAAAATTAAATTAAATTAACAAATACCGTCAACAGAAAAATGAAAAATTTACTACTATTTTACTAGTTTTTCGTGAATTCCAGCTAAATTCTTGATCAATTTTGCAATAAAAGATGTGTGCAAGCACTTTTGTCAGTCGAATTTTACACATTCTTGTCTCTAAAGACATTTTTGTTCTTGAGAACCTTGTATCATGATCAAATTAAGCAACTATTTAGCACCAACATTAATTATTCATAAGATCTTGGCATCATTGATGCAAAATTGCTCTTAAGGGGCCGTCCATAAACGACGTCATTTCAGATGGGGGGACGGGGTCGGCTGAAATGCGACGATAGACGACGCACCAGGAGGGGTAGGGGGTTAGCAAAAAACGACGTCGCTTTTTTCGAAATTTAAGGAAACTTTGAATGTATTATTTTGGGTTTATGTACATACATTCTATCAAAAATTTCTACATTCAGCTTCAAAGCTTCCCAGAGTGGCTGAATGGATCTATTCAATTCATTGTACAGTATGGTAACAAGAAAGAATGACAGTACTGCATGTACTGCACTTTTATCTGGGGGTAAACGGAAAACGACGCCGCCTAGGGGGAGGGGGGCCCCAGAAACGACGCATGGCGATTTTGGGGGGAGGGGGGTCGGAAAAACCAGGATTTTAGAATGACGTCGTTTATGGACGGCCCCCAATGACTAGTAAAATCATAGTAAAATTATTAGCAAAGCAAAAATTAATGAAATCGGAGCTGTCTGGTAGTAAAACAAAAATATAAATTAAACTGAAGAGCTCAATTTATAGTAGATTTAGTAAATAGTAAAACAAAAATTCACCAGTAAAATAACAGTACCAATAGCTAACCCAATTACCTCGGCGTTCAAGCGAAATGGGCACGTGCGTTCGCCCATCGAATGTCGAGTTATTACTTGCCCTATACACCCTTTTTCTTCTTCTGCGGAGGCGAGTTCTTGTCATAACTATCGCTTAACACCATTTCTCACCAGACTGTATCACGCTAAATCGCGTTATAATTTTCTTACAAACTTTGTCAGATTATTTCAAAAATTAGTAAGGTGAGAGAGAGTGAGTTTTGTAAAACCGCTCTCTCACCTTGATAAATTCGTCTGTATTGGTCAGAAAATGTTTGTAATTCTGCTGACAAACCTTGTAAGGTGAGAGAGCGGGTTTTGTAAGATTTGACAAGTTTCTCTACAAAATTTTGTGGTGATAGATTGGCCCCATTCGGTCTTTGTTATGACAAACACTGAAATCTTTGTTAGACTGGACCACTGTTTGGTGTGAGGAAATGAAGTGTTGCAAATCATTTTCTTATTGCTCAAGCCCCTGGTTAAAGTGGAAATTCATGGAAATGAAAAAATACACTCGAGCTAACCTAATGCCGAATAGGTTTTCTCGGCTACACGACAATTGCCCCACTAACAAATGCCCCCCCCCAACAATTCCCCCCAACATTTCTTTATTTAAGATGTACATACAAATTGTTTATTTAAATCTGTCCAAATTGCTATTCACTGCTATCAAATTTTTCCCTGACCGGACACCAAATTTCACTGATTCCCTGACTTTTCAGGTCCCGCACAAACTCCGCTTTATGACTACCGATCATCAGTCAAGTGATATGGCAGCACCCCTAAAATCCATGTTAAAACTCTTTTGGTTTCATCTTTAAAAATAAGCCACCCAAATAATGGCTTTTACGTAAAACTAAGACTATACGTACAGTACATGTACGTAGTTGTAGCTCATAAATGCAGAAAACTAAGAAAATTATCAACTGTTACTGTATACAGATGTTATTTTAATAAAAACGTCATTTTACATAGAATTGAACGCAAAAACTTCGGGTCTAACTCTTAAAAAATTGAAATTTCGGGGGGAGTAGCCAAATTATTACATGTACTGTTGTTTGGTATTGGGTTTTCCGTTTGTGTATGTGTATGTGTATGTGTATACACATTTACCTTCGAGTGTGCATGGTAATTTGTGTATACACATTCAACAAAACAATGTGTATTTTGTGTATATTTGTGTATGTGTATTGTAACACTGAAACTGCAAATTTTTTCATAGATTTTGAGCCAGAAATGCTAAAAAAATCAAATCTCTCAATGTCTGTTGCTTTAAACCTTGAATAGCTTTGAAATCGAGTCACTTAGGCAATATGAAGGCTTTATCAGGATACCTACCGTTTATTACTGCAGCAAAAACATCGAAATTTTACGATTCTGCTCGAAATTTTATCGACTTTTCCTGATCAAATACACATACACAAAAGTACACATTTCGAGTAGTGTTTGTGTATGGTAATGTGTATCTGAATTTTCAATGTGTATGTGTATGTGTATGTGTATACACATTGAAAAAACAATGTGTATTTTTGTGTATGGTAAATGTGTATGTGTATACACAAACAACAGTATTAGGGAGGGGTCAGGAAATTATTACAGGCGATTATCAGGAGGACGGGGTCCGAAAATGGGCAAAAATACCATTACGTAATTTTTGCACGCCCCCTAAGCATGAACAAGGTCACCTTTGGACTGAACTTGTTGTTTTGTAGCCAGACTTTGGTTAGTGAAGCTGCCGAACCAAGCAAATTTATATAAAATTCATATCGAATTTATAGGCCAATTTTACGAAATTTGATATAATTTTAATTTGTCTGACAGTCATCGCGAGAAATTTAATTTGTTATTAAGAACCGGTTTCTCTAGGAATCGACTTTTGCTCCTTAACCTCCGGACCAGGGGGGTCCAACTTGACCAAATCTCAAAATATGATGGGCCCCAACAAAGTTGCCGCCTTATAGCTCGTGAACGCTTGAACCGATTGAAACAGTTTTGCCAGCGTTCGATGCAGAATTAACATGGCGTTCTAACAGTGTGCTCTGGGCCGCCCTACCTTCAACTGTTCGCCCAACTTTTTAATTTTCCTGAAGTTGGGCAGTAGGTTGAAAAGTAGGTAAAGTTTCAGATCTTGCTATTTCCTCATTTCTAACCGTAGAAGGCTCGCCAATTCTTTATTCGACGCAGCTCGGCGAGTTCTATAATCGAGTAACGCATGTCCTTCTAGCTGCCTTGGTTCAATATTTGTGAAGCTGTAAAGATATGGCCTGAAAATGTGTGTTTCAGACCCGGATTTTTAAGCTGTTTCTGTGTGCCGTGCCCTTGTGCGTGGTTTGACAACGCTATTCTGCACACCAAAAGATTCGCCACAGTCAGAGCAATTCGAAAATGATGCTCATTTGTGGCTGCGTTGCTTTTCAACGTTTTTATGGGCGTTAAATTAATGCTGATTTTGCAATGGCCTGATCGGCCCTCAAAAAACAGACGTTTTTATGGATTATCAGAGCGTAAATTTAAACATCTGTTGAATAGAGATTTTAGAGCGAATCAAGGGCTTTCGATTGGTGTATTAGACAGCTCTCTAGCTTACCGGCAACACCTTGGATAGGCCCTGTGGAGGCCCGTATGTGGAGTAAAGTAGTGAAAGTCGAGACAATCGAACGTAGCAGGAATCTGTAGCGTACCTAGTTCAGTTGAATGGGTTGTGGCTGTGAATACTCTTCTTTGCGATTCATTAATGCAGTATCAGCTCTTGTCGTAAACAAAACCTGAATATCACACAACTACCGTTTAGTCAGTGTTTCATGAAAATTCAGTCGATAAATAAGCAAAAATTAATAGGAAAATCACTGTGAAAAGAAACGGGGCGTGCATTTTTTACTAAAAGAAACAATTAGAATCCTACAAGCCGTAAAACGCGCTAAAACTGTAAAATGCAAATTTTCAGTTTAATCAGTTAGATTTATTCAACGTTTATTCTTTGCACATACCTAGCCCAGACAGTCTTACTTATTTATCACGTACATGCGACCTTGAGGAATGTCGCAAAGACGCGAAAGACAAATTGAACAATAGGAAAAAGGATTCCGGCGTTTCCTTAAACCGGTTAGAAATCACCTTACATCAACTTTGGGCCCTCCGCATTCTTGACTTTTGGTGTCCTTGACTCTCCAGAAACGTTATGCTCCTGCGATCTTTGACCTGCTATTTTTGCATTCTTCTTGTTCACTTCCAACAAATCGAGTCAACTTGCTGTAAGTTTATCGCTTTGAAATTCGTCTGCACTACAGTACGCTTCTCCAATTTATCGGTATACAACTAATCGAGTAGTAAGGCCCGGTCGACTGGAGGTGCAGTGACGTCACTGCCTCTCCTAGCCGTCTCGAGATAAGCCGCGCAGCTAGAGACTCCGCCCCTTATGACTCAGCCCCGCCCCAAGCGGTATATTAGAATAGTAACGGCTATGTATTTCGGCCAGATATTAGCTGAGTGACGCAACCAGCCACTAAACTTCTGCCACTCAAACTCTGCAGCTTTTTTGCTTTATACGTACATTGTTAAACAACTTGTTTTTTGCTCATCGCTAAACCGTGCCAGCCCTGGCGGATATGTTGTGAAAACGGCAAAGTTGAGTGCCAGCTGCAGGCGAGCTTGATTTTTTGCTTCTAGAGATAAGCGGCGGCCGACTGAACTGTTTGTAAACCAATCCGTATTGCGGTTTTATTAACACCAACACAAAGAGGTCGCAGTGGGCGGCCGATATTTTAAAACACGTTCCACTCAGAATTAGTCAAATATCTTAATTTGTCAGCTGGTCTATCTCCCCCCAAGTTGAGCCTTCCGTTTAAAAAACTGAATTTGTACTTTTTGGCGCGAAATTCAAACTTTCAGAATTGGAAACTTTGGTCAATACTTTTGGGGGTCAACTAATAAATAAATTAGTGTGTTGTTTAGTTGTTCTCTGGTTTTTCTAATCCGCCATGGCTGTTTGAGTCAGATTTGTTATAATCAAAACGTAAAATAATAAGTACAATAGCTAAAAATAAACGTGAAAATACTTAATAATTAAAAAGAACTTATAAAAATAAACAAATCCAAAAAGAAACATGTTTAGAATCGGCGCCCAGATATGAGAGAACATTATCTGCCAGAGCATTGGCTGCCAATTCGTGAAAAACCCTGAGGATTTCGAGATTCAAATTCCCGACCCTAGGATTAACAAAATCTCACAAAGATTATCGATCTTTCATCGATCTTCTCGATCTTTTACAGAGATTTCACCAGTATTGCGCTATTTCCCTATAGTTTGGGCAGCTGTACATATCGCTGGAGTACATGTTGACTATATCGCAGCCAGATAACACCAAGATTACTGAAATCGCACTGAGGATTGCCAAGGCTTGAGTTTAAAAACTGAATTTGAACTTTTTGGCGCGAAATTCAAACTTTCAGAATTGGAAACTTTGGTCAATACTTTTGGGGGGCCAACTGATAAATAAATTAGTGTGTTGTTTAGTTGTTCTCTGGTTTTTGTAATCCGCCATGGCTTTTTGAGTCAGATTTGTTATAATCAATAAGTAAAATAATAAGTACAATAGCTAAAAATAAACGTGAAACTAATTAATAATTAAAAAGAACTTATAAAAAATAAACAAATACAAGAAGAAACATGTTTAGAATCGGCGCCCAGATATGAGAGAACATTATTTGCCTGAGGATTGGACGCCAATTCGTGAAAAACCCTGAGGATTTCGAGATTCAAATTCCCGACCCTAGGATTCACAAAATCTCACAAAGATTATCGATCTTCTGTCGATCTTCTCGATCTTTTACAGAGATTTCACCGGTATTGCGCTATTTCCCTATAGTTTGGGCAGCTGTATATATCGTTGGTGTACATGTTGACTATATTGCACTATGCCAGATAATAACAACAAGATTACTGAAATTACACTGAGCATTGCCAATATTGTAATAAGATTGCCGGTAT